>JAVIAB010000101.1:58297591-58500091 GCA_032433765.1 Megaustenia siamemsis | reverse complement strand
CACTTCTGGCTCACCACTTCTCAATCAATCAACCTTCAGTACACCACTTCTCTATATATCTACATCGCGTACACCACTTCTGGTTCACCATTTCTCAATCAATCAATCTTCAGTACACCACTTCTCTATATATCTGCATCGTGTACACCACTTCTGGCTCACCAGTTCTCAATCAATCAACCTTCAGTACACCACTAGTCTATATATCTTCTTCAGTCACACCATTTCTCCATTTCCCACTTCCAGTACACGACTTCTCTATACACTAACGTCTAGTACACAGATTCTCCTATATTCAACGTCTAGTACAAATGTTCTCTATTAATCCATTTCTAGTACATCCTGTCCTTTTATACCATTTTTCTCGATATCTACTCCTGGTACACTATTCTTTACTTCTGGTGTACCAGTTCTACGTTATATTTCTCTATTCCTACTTCTAATACACCCCTTCTATGCTCTACTTCTAGTGCATCCCTTTTCTTTCTATCTATTTATAGCAACCACTTCCTATGTCTGTCCATCTATTACACAATTTCTCCAAAAATCGACTCGAATACACCACTTCGGTATGAATCCTCAACTAGGACACCACCATTTAACTACTTGTACACCACTGTTTGTATATCCACTTCAGGTACACCACTTCTCTATTTGTCTACTTCCAAAACAGCACATATCTATGCACTAACTTCCAGTTCACCACTTCTTTATTAATGAACATCTTCCATACCTCTACTGTAAGAGGGGGGACAGGTTGGTGTCGAGACAAGACGCCGGCCTCGAGACAGAGAGGTTGTGGCTTCAAATCCTGGCTGCAGAAGTTGGAATTTTTATCTATGATTTCTCTCCGAGGCAACCGCCCCTGGATTCAGCGGCGAGGCCCGGCTTGAATCGTCAATTACTCATCGACGAAAAAAATAAGAGTACCTCCGAAGACTGAGTTAACTGCCTATGCTGCGAGGGACCCCTGTGCACACGGCTGTCGTGGAAAAATGGATTAACACATAATTCAGTTCCTCGTTTCTAGGGACTTCATCAGAGGTAAAAGCTGGCGAATGAAAAAAAATACCTCTTCTCCACTTCTCCATCAATCTACTTCTAGCTCACCACCTCTCCATTAATCTACTTTAAGTACACCACTTCTCCTATCTCTAACGTATAGAACACCCCTTCACTATTTATCGACTTCGAGTACATCCATTCCCAGTATACCACCTCTTCTTATCTACTCCTAGGACACTACCTCTCTATTAACTTCTGGTGCACCATTTCTCTGGTGTTTATTAGCACATTCTCTACACCTACTCTTCGACCTTATGTCCAAACTTCCCTATTTATTTCTACTTAGGTTATCCTACTTCAGTGTTACAGTCCCTTGATTAGGCGACTTTACTTTGACATCTCTCCCTTTTTCTCATCCCTCTAACATGTGACATATCCCTTTCTCAGCTCATAATCCCATCTCTCATCCCTCTGTCTAACTATCCCTAACTGTATCCACTAACTTGTAGCAATATATAGTTGTGTCTCAACGTTTGTTGTCGTTGTTCCCGACGTCTGAAGAAGGCAGTAGGCCGAAATGTCAGTATTTTGTTATGTTCCTTTTTCATAAAGCTGTCATCATACATTGGAGTGTACATCACACCCCACTACTGGCTCCTAGTATGTTTTCCGCCAGAACTATCACATAATCTGTTTTGCGTCTCGCCGTACTGCTCTGTTCTGGACGAGCTTTAATCTTAATGAATCTCCGCGCAGAGAGCTGATATCGCCTGTCGCTTTAATGTTTTTTTTACGTGTTTCTCTATGTCAGCCTTTATTTATTTTACTCTTTTGATGAAATTTCATGGCAGGATCACCATCTCTTTTTTGACTTTTGTATGTGTCTCTCCGTTTATTGCGAATATTATGTCAATACACATTTAGGAATGTATAAAGAATGTTTTCTCATGCCCTTTCCTACTGCTTTCTTTGAGACTTTAAAAAAAATGTTAATTTGTTCGAAAAATGTTATCTTCATGAGCATATGTCAACTTTCCCAGAAAGACAATATTGGAAAATACTAAAATGAATGAGTCTTTGTAAATTTGAGTTCATGAATCATGAAACCAGACAATATACATATGTATATATATATATATATATATATATATATATATATATGCAATATAGATCTTAAGAACATTGAAAGAAAGATCTATATATGTGCTTTATAGACTACACAAAAGCATTTGACAAAGTAAAGCATGTGGAAATAATCAATATGCTGGAGAAATTAAACATTGATGGCAAGGATCAGCGAATCATAAAAAAAAAACATGTGCTGGCAACAAACGGCAGCTATACAAATGTATAGCCGTGTTTTAATTGTCCTTGGTGTTTGACACGACACCACACATTCAAGAATGAACAAACTTTGTACGTTACAAATCAGTCCTCATTTATTATATTATATATATATATAGAGAGAGAGAGATACTTACAGGCTATCTTTCCTAGCGTTTCTGTAGATACTTGTTCGATCTGTTAACAGTCTTGGCCGCTGAAGCACTTCGACTAACGTCGGTGTTGTACCTCAGCTATTCGTATAGTGGATATTCTAGCTGTCTCTCTATCTAGCTCTCTTTCGTATGTGTCTTCTGTTTCTAACGTTCTCCAATGGCTATCTCGGTGCCTATCTCTCGTTCTCCGTCTCTCGTTCTAGTTCTCGTCCTCTAGTTCTGGTGTGTGACTTCTAATTCTGCCCTCTTGTAGTTCTGCTTCTTTAGTTCTAGTCTTTTCTCCAAGTTGAAGTTCTTCTTTGAATATCTCAGTTCCTAACGGTCCCTAGAGTGTTGCTACCTCTGTGTGTTCCTGAGTCGAAGTCTACGTGTAAAGTGGAAGCCCCCTTTAAGTCTGCCCTCTAACTTTTACACTCCTGTCCTTTGACCGACAGTTAACCTTACTCCCTGCCTCTCTCCGTCCACTCGTGACAGATCTCCGAGCCAAACCCTGAAATTTCCCAGAGCGGGTCATTTGGTAAAGTTCGCATCGTTACTAGTAGCTCGATCTTAGTGTCTTCCTATCTGGCTAAACTTCTACCTCCCTGCTAACTATTCTTTCTCCAGATAAAAATGAAATCCAACACTGCTCCACTCCTCACTGAACTCCAAGTGACCCTCCCCAACCATCTGACACTATGTGACTAGCCTTTAGTTTATGAGTTCTACATTCCTTACTGACAGCTAAGGTCATTCCCAGTTTACAAACTTTTGGTCAGTCACTGCGGTTTATTTCTCAACATGGTCATTTAGTCATCACTATGCTAAATTTGTTTAGTCTTGTTTCGTCTCATGTCCTTGCTTAATAATGATCTAAATATGTATGTGTCATCATTCACGGTTACAAATTCAGAACCAAACAGGACAATTTTAATTTTTAAAACAAGAAGTCAGACAAAGCTATGTTCTGTCGCCTGATTTGTTTTCACTTTACAGCGAACAATGAGATCAATAGTAGACAAAAAAAGAATTGAAGTCAACGTTCACAACATAAATAATTTCGGACACAGTCTTAATAGTAGAGACAGGGAATGAACTACAAGAAATGATAGACATCATAGTAAAAGAAATCAACAAGAAAGGTCTCAGTCTGAATAGTAAGAAAATAGATGTAATGGTCATATCGGAGAAACAATCTTCACCATCATGCAGCATAAAAATAAACAGGACAAATCTGAAACAAGTGCAACATCTGAAATACTTGGGCACAATAATAACATCAGATGAAATATGCACCCTAGAAATAAAAAAAGCAGAACAGCTCAGGTCAGAATAGCATTTAAGAAAATAAAAAAATATCTTATGCAACAAATCTATGACAATAGAAATGAGAAAGAGAGTTCATCGGTGGACAGTAGACAAACAAATGAAAAGACGATTAGAGGCCACAGAGATGGGATTTCTCTGAAGAATGTTGAAAGTTCCCTGAACAGCTAAAAGGACCAACGAGGAAGTTCTCAAAGAGGCCAACACAAAAAGGGAGCTCCTTAAAAACATCAGAAAGAAACAATCGATATTTTTAGGGCACTTGATGGGAAGAGGAATGTTGGAATACTTGGTTACAACTGGCAAAATAGAAGGAAAGAGAGATCGCGGACGACAAATAGAGAAAATACTGGATAGTGTAGTGTCATGGCATGGAAAACAGTCAACATCAGAACTGCTACGATGCACTGTGGATAGAAGATTGTGGAAGGACATGATCGCCTAAGCCAACCGGTATGGCATAAGATGTTGATGATGAAATCAGAGATTACAAAGTGTTATTCTTTGTAGTAACTATACTACACTCTTCATTAATCATATTTTCATTATCTTTACTTCTAATTCTGCTTCTTATTTTCGCAACTTACGTGTCTCTAAACTTTTAAACAAAATCGATGTACATCATATGGTTTTACAGAAAAAATGTTAGGAATACCCTGGGTAGTTAAAATATCATGAGGATATCTAAATATGAAATGCCTAATAAAACGGGCAGCTTATTGTTTAACATCATAAGGAGCCGATGATAATTTGTTTACTAACGCTTGACTATGTTATGAGAACTCATTAAAAAATGAGTTAAACAGATATACAAGAAAACAGAGAGAAAATATATACAACATATGAGAGCGGTTTGGAAGAAAGTGAACATTATAAATGTGTTAAACAGCCGTAAAAATAGAAAGTTTTAGAATGGTGTGATTGTGTATGCCAGTTGGCACGGTACTTGATGATGATGATAATGGTGATTGTCTCTGCTATACGAAGCACGCCCTATTACTTTGATGCTTGATCGCCAAGAGGAGCTTGACGTGATATCTGTCATTTCTAGCTTGGTCATTTTGGTGATAGGACTGGCATTTTACTTATTCCATAAGTATCTAGTCACTGCTTATGAAGTTGGAGTTAACTGTGTTGCGTAATCTATTGAAGGATGTTCTTCGGTTGAAACGTTGCTCATATTTTTGTAAAGCCGCAACATTTTTTTCTGGACGTAAAGAACAATTAAGAATCATCAGACAAATACAAAATAAAATATGTTTAGTATTTGTTTGCATGATTTGTATTTGTTCTGAACAAAATCTCTACGTCTTATCAGAGTGCCTGGAAGATACATGAGGAATTGACTGTAAGTAGATATTTTTGTTAAGCAATGTGCCAAAGTAAATAATAAATAAAAAACATGCTTATGAGTTAAACTGTATGACTGTTTTCGTTATTAATGTAACCTTTGATATCACATTGCTAGTTTCAGAGTTGAGAAAATCGTCTGTTACTTTTGTGTCATTTTGTTTTGTGAAGCCAATCAGTAACAGATTTGTGAAGCAGGTCAGTAACAGATTTGTGATGCAGGTCACTGTCAGATTTTGTGATGCAGGTCAGTGACATTTTTGTGATGCAGGTCAGTGACAGATTTGTGATGCAGGTCACTGTCAGATTTTGTGATGCAGGTCAGTGACATATTTGTGATGCAGGTCAGTGACATATTTGTGATGCAGGTCAGTGACAGATTTGTGATGCAGGTCACTGTCAGATTTTGTGATGCAGGTCAGTGACATATTTGTGATGCAGGTCAGTGACAGATTTGTGATGCAGGTCACTGTCAGATTTTGTGATGCAGGTCAGTGAAATATTTGTGATGCAGGTCAGTGACATATTTGTGATGCAGGTCAGTGACAGATTTGTGAAGCAGGTTAGTGACAGATTTGTGAAGCAGGTCAGTGACAGATTTGTGAAGTAGGTCAGTGACAGATTTATGATGCAGGTCAGTGACAGATTTGTGAAGCAGGTTAGTGACAGATTTGTGAAGCAAGTTAGTGACAGATTTGTGAAGCAGGTCAATGACAGATTTGTGAAGCAAGTCAGTGACATATTTGTGATGCATATCAGTGACATATTTGTGAAGCAGGCCAGTGACAGATTTGTGGTGCAGGTCAGTGACAGATTTATGACGCAGGTCAGTGACAGATTTGTGAAGCAAGTCAATGACATATTTGTGAAGCAGGTCAGTGACATATTTGTGATGCAGGTCAGTGACAGATTTGTCATGCAGGTCAGTGACAGATTTGTCATGCAGGTCAGTGACAGATTTGTGAAGCAGGTCAGTGACAGATTTGTGAAGTTTGAACCTTTCACAATAAGTGACAATTAAGCAACTCAGATACGCTGATGGCACAGTCCTAATTTCAAACTGTGTACAGGGATTACAAGAGACAATTGAGTACGTTAAAAAAAACAGTGAAGGTTAAACTACTACCTAAACATGAGGAAAACTAAGATAATGTCCATTGACAAAACACAAACAGCAAACCAAAATCATCATCAGCAGTGAAGAACTTGACATTGCAACAAACTCAGAATATCTGGGATCTGTAGTAACATACAATGGAGACAGCCAGAAAATGATGCCAATCAAATTAGCAATATCAACAGTGACTGAAAACACATTTCGAACATGACAAGTTATATTTTGTGAGCATGTTAAAAGACGGAGCCGCGATAGCTCAGTGGTTAGTGAACTGGACTACCACGGACAAGGGGTAGGGTTCGATTCCAACCGACGGCTTCCGGGTTCACCCAGCCTTAAATGGGTACCTGATTTTTTTCTGTGAAAGTAAATCAGCACCGGCGTAATACTGACCACATTACCCCAAAAATAATTTGCTGAAGGTCTGTAAAATATTGGGTCACTAACACCATATTTCCCTATACGCCACTTGGCGTGACGGGGGTACTTTACTTTTTTTTTTATGTTAAAAGACACAGCAGCTTACTAAAACGTAATATTGGAAGGGAAAATATTCAAGGTAAAAGATGCAGATGCAGACCATGATAAACATGAACGAATAACATCAAAAGATGGACAAGTCAGCCTATAACAACCTGCCCCATCAAGGCAAGCGACAGAGCGGAATGACGCTCCTTGGTAGCCAACCTTCGGTGTGAAGACGGGACTAAATGATGAATATCAATACAAAAATTAAACGTCATGAAGATCATGTGACAGAGTACTAGTAAGGCAGTAACATTAAAATTATATGTTTATTCCTATAGCAACATACAGTTATGACACATAGAAAATCTCGCAAACAGCTAGAAACAAATTATATTCCTTGGAAAAAATGCTACAGAAAAATCCGTAAGGTACATTGGATAATGAAAAAGAGCAATGAAGACATTAACACAATTACATTTAAAATAATTGGCCTTAAACACCATTCTGCAGAGAACATTTAAATAATAGGATCACGTCCAAAGACACAGTGGTTTGGAGAATTCCTATAATGGAAAGCATAGGTCCTGGCGGCTCATTAGAGCAGACCAAGAAGAAGGTGGTTTCAAGACATCAATGAGACCTTCAATATCACAACATAAGAAGTGGAAGATCTGGATAGAAACAGATTCTTTCAGGCGGGCTGTGGTTAATGCAAAGTTATGCAAAAGATATATCTGGTAATGATGATCATGAAGCAAGTCAAAAACATAACATCGGTGCAATATCTATGACACATATTCTAATCATATATATGGAATGAAAATCGTATGTCAAATTTAGGGTAATATTGCGGAATTATGCAACAAGACGATATGGAGTTAATGAGTTATTTGCGGGTCACTATCATTGCATTCTAAACGTGTCCACAAGTGTTCAGATCCCCTCCTCAGCAAGATTCGCAGTGTCCAACGGCTGACGACTCCAGTTCTGTGTTTGTTGGTATCGTAATACTTATTGTCGTCATTGTTGATCTGGTCGCTGAAAGTCGATGCTGTGGATGGTCTAAACTCACGTGCGCTGACTCAGTCGCACGGTCCAGAACCAGTTTCCATTTTGTAGACTGGCCAACGGCAGTCAAATAGCTCTTCCACACGTGGAGACACCGTGAACTTGTGATTTTCGTTATTTAGAAGTTCACAGAAATGAAGTTACGCTTCGTTGACAACGGACCTGAGAAAACACACCGCCATCTTGGGACGCACCAAAATGCGCACAGAAAAATATTACTGTGCATCACGCTCTAAGACATAATAATAAGTAACGAGTCAAGGAAAGAAACATAATAAAACATTCACGTCTAGCGAGCTCATATAAGCAGACAATCAATATTTTTTTCTGAATTGATTTTTTATAATAAATTTGACATTCCCACTCACCCTCCTTTTCATTCAACATTTAAGTAATTTAAAAACATGAGTTTTAGTCTCGGCATAACAGAGGAAGCAGTTACCGGTTATAGGTCATTCTGCTCATTTTGCGTATGGTATGATATCCGGGGCTGTTTCCGACACTGGGAGAGGTCTATAGATTTGATTGGGTGTAGAGTGCTCGCTTGAAGCTGGGCAGCCCCTTGCCACTAAGTTGCTCTCTAGTCACGGACAGCTTTCCCAATTGAATGTATTAGGATTAGGGAAAAGACCTGCCACACACAAGACATCAACGACAAATAAACTTAACCTACGATTTGGTTGCTGAAACGTCCACAGCTTGCACGCTGGTCTATCTGAAACATGCCTTCTGAACACGCTGCTCAAACAACGTAGGTTACGCTGGCTTGCTACGTACACCGTATAAAAGATGGCCGTTTATCAATAGTTATTCTCTACGGACAACTAGCAGACAACTGCGATAACACCGATAAGAAAGATGCAGTCATATATACAGACGGTTCTGTAATACGACACCATAGAAGTGCATGGGCATTTACAGCACGCTCGGCAGGCAGAATAGCCAAGGAAGACAGTGGTGCATACGTCATGACCACGAGTAGCATGACAATGGAGGCGATGGCAGTGACCAAGGCACTCAAATGGTTAGAGTCACAAGACTACATCCACGCATGTATACTGAGTGATTCGATGAGCATGATAAAAAAGTGGAGGAGGGCTCTGTACGCATGCAATGGGTAGAGTCGTTGCAGAAATCCAAAATACGTAATGTCACCTTTGTCTATGTCCCTGGACATGCGGGAGTACGGGGAAATGAGAGAGCGGACAGGTTGGCTAGCTGTGCTGTCGTTGAGGACGGCCAACCAATGGATCGGGAGGACATCAGCAATGCCCTCCGAGATGTAGGAAGAGCACATGACTTCGAAAAACACAGATCCACGTCACTTCTTCGGATGAAAAGAGATGAGAGTTAAGATGGGCACTGCCAGAAATGAGAAACTTAGTGGCCGTGTAAGAAGACTTATCAAGCAACATAGAACTGGAGTCGTCAGTCGCTGGACACTGAGGGAATTGCTGAAGAGGGGATCAGAGCACCTATGGACATGTTCGGAGTGCAATGATGATGATCCGCAAATAACCCAATAACTAGCAGATTGCAAAAGAACAGTTGGCGCCCAACAATTATATTTGTAAATATGACATGAAGACTTCGAACATAAACCCTGCAGCCTGGGAAGAAATAGCTGCAGACCACAATTTTTGGAAACACACTCTAAAGCTCCAACTAAAACAAGAAGCAGACAGATTCAGAGAAAAAAGAGAAAACATGATAAAAAACAAAATATATAGTCGTCAGTGGCTGTAGGAGACTACTAATTTTAAAAATAATATAAATGTTTGTGAAAAGTGATGAAAAGATCATACAACACATAACACAACATATATCAAGACAAGGCATTTTCAAGGGAAATAAAAACAATGCAGAAAGACATGCACACTAATATCAGGTTTACGATTTAAGAATGCGACGAATTGTAACATCGGTCTATTCAGAGGCTGTGAAACATGTTGCAACAGATACATAGGAAATCATTACAACTTCAAACTATTCACTTTTGCTCAATCGATGAGTTTCATGTACCGGAAATCATTAATTGACTAAGAAGAAATAAAAGGAAAACACGGTGTCGCTACATATAAACACACACTTCCCAAAATATCCTTCCTTATGACCGTTCTTGTTTAGCACACACCCACCCACGCACACGCTTTTTAAAAATGGCTTTACCTCTGTTCCATTTTTCTAGGCTTTAAAATTAATAAAGTAAATAATTTAATTTTGCTTTCCATGTTCCTATTTTCTTTGTTTTTTTTGTTAATGTTTCTTACAGAAGGCTGCTATCGGCCGCAACGTGGAATTATTGTACGTTCTCTATTATCTACATAATGATGCCTCCCTCCTATTACAAAAACAATAACAAACTTATCATTAGCATTACTGCAGCACCGCATTGTTATGAATGTCTTTATGTATATCGAAGTGATGTCAAACCTGAATGGCATTCTGAGTAGTCATTCAGTGGATACCATCACACTGTAAAATACACGGGAACGAAAGCGCAGACAAATTAGCTATAGAGAGAGGGAGATTACCACAAGAGAACCATCCGCTCTGTTATGATGAAGCCAAATCCATCCTCAAAGGTCAGTTCCATGAAAAATGGAAACGAGAACACCCAAAGCAAATAGAGAGTGACAGATACCATCAACTATCAAGGAGGGATCAAGCCATTATACTTCGCCTACGCACTGGCCACAATAGAATGAGAAATCACATGTTCACCAAATTCAAAATAGGTACAACCAGCCTATGCCACTGTACACTGGACAATATGACTACAAAACATGTTCTTCAGGATTGCCCCCCCCCCTTACACAGACATGAAAAGAGTAACGTGGTCAACGCCCACCTCCCTGGAAGAGAAACTATATAGGGCAATCGATTCCCTTAAACAGACAGCTGACTTCATGAGATAATCTGGAATCCTACTCTAAGTCTTGATCGCAGAGAGAAAGAGAGGGAATGGCATTCGACTATCAGTGAATTTGATTAGCGGAAGTGTTTGTAGCTTCATTTTTTTCTAACCTCAGTAACTGTGTTTTCCTAGACTGGTGCCATGATGAAACGGATGTTGGCTGTAAGTGATATTGTTGAGAATAAATTTTAAAAAAATAAATATCTAAAATCGCTATATTTATCTCAACCACATTGCATTATTTGTTTATTAATTCTATACCCATCATTATCAGCGATGTGTCACTTCAACAGGAGGGAAGATTAAAGAAAGTGTGTGGGGAAATAAATAAATTACAGAATCAGGTGAAACGGGCTTTTAAAAACTACGGCAATCAGACACTAGCACTAAGACAGATAGAAAGAGACAGAGAGAAAGAGAGAGAGAGAGAGAGAGAGAGTTGAAACATTCGCTGTGCAAGATGGTATATGTGAATGTTGGCTGGATATGGAAATTGAAAAGTATGAGTCATTAGTAGTTGTATATTGGGGGTTAGGGGCCACTACCCTGCCCCCTCCCACCTTATGCACCCTTCACCAGACAAAATAAAGCCTCTCAGCCACCCCAGTTTTAGCCTCCTACACACACTTTGTCCCATTTTCTGAAGGCCTCCTCCTGTCACGCTCTGTGGTAGATTTTACGTGAGTGATTACTGCTGGGTGCATCTCGTTAGGTTACGGAAAGGTCCTGGCACACGTCCGTGTACTGGGTGTGGCATTGGTGTTATAAACAAGTATCAGCTATGCCAAGGTTATGGATATCATACAATAATTAATAGGGCCTGGATGCACAAGGCTAGAGCGTTTCCGAAGGAGGTTGCACGCCTGGCAGCCATCGACTATTCCATTTAAAGCCTCGAGAACTACCGAATATAGATATATAACATGCCTACGGTATATAGATATACAACATGTCTACCATGTATAGATATACAACATGCCTACCGTATATAGATATATAACATGTCTACCATATATAGATATACAACATGCCTACCGTTTATAGATATATAACATTCCTACCATATATAGATATATAACATGCCTACCGCATATAGATATAACATGCCTACCGCATATAGATATATAACATGCCTACAGTATAGAGATATACAACATGCCTACAGTATATAGATCAACAACATGCCTACCGTATAGAGATATACAACATGCCTACAGTATATAGATAAACAACATGCCTACCGTTGTAGAAATCAAAGTATAATATGAACACGTCCCAAAAGTTGTATCCAGCAGCCTAAGCGCCCAACCGCAGCCTAGTAACAACTCACTCTCCAGAGGAATCAATGCCTTGATGTTGGGGCTCTGTTCTGTCTCTACTTGTTCTCTACAGGTCCGTGTAGCAATAGAAAACATCGGCGGAATCAATACCTTGATGTTGGGGCTCCGTTCTGTCTCTACTTGTTCTCTACAGGTCCGTGTAGCAACAGAAAACATCGGCGGAATCAATACCTTGATATTGGGGCTCTGTTCTGTCTCTACTTGTTCTCTACAGGTCCGTGTAACAACAGAAAACATCGGCGGAATCAATACCTTGATATTGGGGCTCCGTTCTGTCTCTACTTGTTCTCTACAGGTCCGTGTAGCAACAGAAAACATCGGCGGAATCAATACCTTGATGTTGGGGCTCCGTTCTGTCTCTACTTGTTCTCTACAGGTCCGTGTAGCAACAGAAAACATCGGCGGAATCAATACCTTGATGTTGGGGCTCCGTTCTGTCTCTACTTGTTCTCTACAGGTCCGTGTAGCAACAGAAAACATCGGCGGAATCAATACCTTGATGTTGGGGCTCCGTTCTGTCTCTACTTGTTCTCTACAGGTCCGTGTAGCAACAGAAAACATCGGCGGAATCAATACCTTGATATTGGGGCTCCGTTCTGTCTCTACTTGTTCTCTACAGGTCCGTGTAGCAACAGAAAACATCGGCGGAATCAATACTCATAACTTCGCGGCTGTGAACTTTGACCCCGAGTTTCTTTACGATCGCTCGACCGATATTGTCGACGAGGGTCCTAGTTTTGTCTGTTGAAGTTAGCTCTATCCTAACGGCCAAACGAGTCGTTCCCGGAACGATTACTTCATCATCACCGGGGATAGGCAGCTTTACTGTCAGATGATGGTCCTGGTCGATTGTCGAGGGGTCATGGGTGATAGCAATACTTTGCCGCATCCCTTGGACCCCCCGGGGCCCTCGTGCTCTGCGGTAGGGGTTAAGTTTGCGACCGTATTGAGAACTCGACATTAGAGCTGACGCCATTGCGTCTAATACGATTGCACACACAGAAGGAATTGAACTCTGAGAATTCGCTGCTCGTACTAACGATGATGCTGACGAGCCCAGCTTTAGCGGCACATTACCTGATACACTACTAGAGGCTGTAAAGGGGGGGGGGGCGCCGGGGGCCGGATAGGTGTCCAGCAAGAGGACCTGGAACTAACAGCGGCTGTGGACAAGTACTATGCCGAGCTACGAGATGCCGGAGAAGTGGTGCCAGATCAAATAAACTATGAAGCATTCGAGCTGGATGATGGAAATAAACTTCTCCTCAAGGCGGACCCTACAATATAACTTTATGGAGTTCGGGGCGAAGTGAATGCGTTATCGAAGTTCTCCCGGGGTGGTTTGAATTTGTTGGGGTTTCGTGATCGACCAACAGGTGGGCTAAAGAGTATGGGTGAGTCTGCCACTTTGGGGAGCGATTGGTCGATGAGCTTGCTGAGCCTAATAAAGTACAGCCACAACCTGACGGTGGTGACGTTATACAAGCAATCACAACTGTTACCAATCCCGTTGATGACTCTCAAGTAACTAAAGAAAGTTTTGAATACTATCGACGATACACCGCTAGACTTACAAGATCACGAAACCACCGTTAAGTCTGTTAGACAGTATGGGCTGGATGGGGGCATCTCAGATAAGATTATAAACGCAGAACTCAGGCGTCGAGGGTCCATGGCGTTATATGGTGGCTTTTACCCGGACAAAAGATACAATTACGATCCACCAACTTGCGATAGCAGAACTTGATAAGGGCATTACCCTCAGAGAGAAGAAAATCGGGGAGGCTATTAGAGAGGATGTCCGCCGATCTGAAGAACAGAAACTAATTTACTAGACAAGAAAATTGGTGTTGCAACCTGTAATCAAACCACAAACAATCACAATAACATGTCGCTTTGCGAGTGAGGTAAAGAAAAATCAAAGCTGAACATGTTATCCGGTATTGTCGTTTACAGTCAATGCACAATTAATACTGATCCCAACAGACCGCAGTTAGAACACACATGTTGGCGCTAGTCGCTAGACTACAACCTAGAGGAAATATCAAAGCCTGTGAGATATCATGGACGGTATCATATCAAATATGTGACATATCATAAACTACATTTAAAAGGAATCGAGATTTACAAAATGTGAACTAACACAATAAGATTTGTTGGGCAGCAAAACTTAAATGAAAAATGTAAACAAAAAGACAGAAAAAACATTCTGTCCCAAGTAAACACAAAAACGTTTGTACCTTTAGACTGCACCCTCGTCTTGTAAAATTGACAGCGAAACCATAAATAGAACAAAGTAAGAAAGATCCAATGGGCATAATCTATTCGTATTATACATAATAATTTGTGTTCGAATTGCAATGATGATGACCCGCTAATAAATCAATAATAATGGACATAATGAAGGTCGTGAAACTGGAAGAGCTAAGGACGATGCTGTACAAACAAAAAGATAAAAATCCCGACATTAGATGTCGATATGAAAGAAATGAAAATAAATGTCAAATGTCGTTAGCCTGAAGTTTAAATAAATGGCGACACCAGGAGTGACTTGCCAGAAGGCAGATTTGAGATTAGATGTTTGATTACATGAAAAAACGAGTGTTATATTTTTATGAACATTGAATAAATTAATGATTTGTATAAGTTACTACTTCTACGCTATTCATTCTGCTTCTGGTGCATCTTTTGTCACAAACATGATACCCAACAGTCATTTATTATATAATGCATTTATGAAGATAATATAGGAGGTTCGTTATTATTTTAACTCAATGGTGAGGATGTGGAGAAGGAAACTATCCCGCATTCTCAGTGACTAGTAGCGGTAATCTTTAGAAACAAATCAAGATTACAATATATTTTTGGCATCTGTAAATAATGCACTCGAATATCTTTTGATGAACAGTCGTAATAAAGATATATTATCGATGTTGGTCACTATCCATTTATTTTTATGATTAAAGGATGTGATTAATGTAACGATGGTACTTTATAACGAAGCGTGAGCTTGAACAAACACTTTGTTCAATGGTGTCTGCCAGTTATGATGTAGCGCCGAATCCTTCTTGGCAGAGATCATCTTTTTAACTGCTGAATAGACCTACGGACTTTGACAAACATGTGCAGACAGCATTACACGTCAATGGATAGCAATATACGTTAATATGTAGCAATACACGTCAATGGGTAGTAATGCACGTCAATGTGTAGCAATACACGTCAATGGGTAGTAAAACACGTCAATGGGTAGCAATAGACGCCAGTGTGTAGTAATACACGTCAATGTGTAGTAATGCACGTCAATGTGTAGCAATATACGTCAATGGGTAGCAATACACGCCAGTGTGTAGTAATACACGTCAATGAGTAGCAATATACGTCAATGGTTAGCAATACACGTCAATGGGTAGCAATACACGTCAATGGGTAGCAATATACGTCAATGGTTAGCAATACAAATGACAACTACTTGTAATATTTTTAGGGACTATCTCCAGCAGGTTTAATTGCATATAACATCGAGGTCAAGGCACTCTACAGAGGGCTGAAATCAACACAAACCACACTCACACACTCCAGTATTAGTTTTACAAATCAACATTAACCACACTCACACGCTTCATTATTAGTTTTACCAATCAACAACTTCTGTCCCGTTGCAACAAAACCTCTATATTCTTTAAAATTGTCTATTGTGGTCCCACCCTTCTAATCAGTTACGTCTAATTTAACTTTATTTTTCTAAACTGAAGGCTCTTCTCTCTAAATGAAGTGAATCTCTCTAACCTTCGCTATCCAGGAGTGAGCCATTTTCTCGATGTAATTATCCATCTCCCTAGTGCATTCCTGCTCAAAACCTAACACGGCTTCGCTACTTGAGGTACCGGAGAGAACTGACTATTTTAGACCTATCGTTAGGCTCGACGACATCGTCACTTGACAATAGTTTGACCACGTGACCCCCACGATGTTCTTCAAACTGACCAATGTTCACCGTGGCTATAACTTTACCATCTCCCTGTTATTCACCTTCCAATATTGTACTGCTAGCTCTACTAACTCCACTCTCTAGTACATGATTTAACCCTCTCAAAGCCAAGATCGGGTTACAATATATCTCGTCCAGAAACAAAGTTTTCCTAACAAGAGATTTTCTGTTCCTTCAGCTGGGATTTTTTACATCAGAAGTAAGTAAAATGATCTAGAAATGATGGTAATATTAATAGAAACACATGTTATTTGCGTCTTAAATATGTGAATAGTCGTGCGATTCGGTAAATTTTGTCATACAGCATATAAGTTAGTCGTTTGTTTTCATTTTTAAAAAAGTAGAAAATCATGTGACTCCATACCGCTGATTGTGTATACTGTGCACAATTACACCTTCTATATTTTTTTCCGTAAGGAACGCAAAAAAATACTCCTTGCAATGTTTTTATCTCCTTTTTCTGCCGTTACTTCTGTGGTCTTCTATTTTCTCTGATGTTATCTCTGTTGTCTCTTTTTTTTATCTGGCCTTATCTCAGTGGTCTCTATTTTTTTTGCTCTTATCTCTTTGGTCTCAATTTTTTCCTGCCGTTGTCTCTATGGTCTCTTTTTGTTCTGATGTTATCTCTGTGGTCTATATTTTTTCTGATGTTATCTCTATGGACTCAATTGTTTCTGATGTTATCTCTGTGGTCTATATTTTTTCTGATGTTATCTCTGTGGACTCAATTGTTTCTGATGCTATCTCAGTGGTCTCTATTGTTTTTGCTCTTATCTCTTTGGTCTCAATTTTTTTCCTGCCGTTGTCTCTATGGTCTCTATTTGTTCTGATGTTATCTCTGTGGTCTATATTTTTTTCTGATGTTATCTCTGTGGATTCAATTGTTTCTGATGTTATCTCTGTGGTCTCTATTTTATCTGGCCTTATCTCTGTGGTCTCTTTTTTGCCCTTATCTCTTTGGTCTCTATTTTTTTCTGCCGCTGTTTCTGTGGTCTCTATTTGTTTTGATGTTATCTCTGTGGTCACTATTTTACATGCCGTTGTCTCTGTGGTCTCTATTTCTTCTGATGTTATATATGTGGTGTTCTTTTTTTCTGCCTTTATCTCTGTGATCTATATTTTTTCTTATGTTATATCTGTGGTCTTCTACTTTTTGCCGTTATCTCTGTGGTCTTTTTTTCTGCCGTTATCTCTGTGGTCTATTTTTTCTGCCGTTATCTCCGTGATCTCAATTGTTTCTGATATTATCTCTGTGCTCTCTATTTTTCCTGCCTTTATCTCTGTGGTCTCTATTTCTTCTGATGTTATCTCTGTGATCTTTATTTTTTTTTCTGCCGTTATCTATGTGGTATTTTTTTTTAAGTATTAGGCAAAAGCATTTGATAGGTCCCTTTCTTTTAATTATCACTCGAGCAGGGTCATTCAAAAAACAGGGAGAGATGTCAGCGCGATCAAGATCATGGCCAGGACGAACCTCCATCATATCGTTACAATTCTCGTTTATATAGTCTGTGGTGATCTCACTAATGGTTTGTGGTTTTGTTATGCTCACTCTCTCGTCTACTCAGATTGCAAGGTTGGAAACCATTCAGCATTAAAATATACGACATTTCTCTGATGTTCCTGCGATGCACCTATTCGTTCTATGAGGTATTTACTTCATTTATTGAGCATAGCTCTTCCCACATCCGGTGTTATTTGAACATGGTAAGGAACATAAATCAAACCTTATATTCTGAATCGGGTGCGATCTTGGGCGGGTGCCTTAGGCGTGGATGGTCGAGACAGCGGAGTCCATAGGGAGAGTATGTGATCTGAATAACATTAGGCCTGAAAACATGAAAAAACATAGGAAATTTCCATGGAAAACAGCGTTCTCACCCCAGGACCCGATCATCTCCACCGACGGTTCTGTACCCCACGGACAGCCCAGTGGATGGGGTTTTGTGGCGTACCTACAGGATCGAGAAGTGGCTAGGGAACCTGGTAAGTGTAGCTTTAGAGTCTCAGTGGTAGGAGTGGATTTATCTGTTCAATTATTCTAAGGTGGACGCGCTAACATGGGTATACTGTCCAGGGCACGCTGGGACACATCGTCATGAAATTGACGATAAGCTCGCTGGCTGCTCTGTCACAGAGTGTTCGCTTACTCTGGACAAAGAGTACATCGTCAAGTGTGTTCTTCATACCTTAAGAGAATTGGACGTAAATGGGTGGGACTATGATGCATATAATGAGAAACTGAGAAGTGTAAAGGTGGCAGAGGGCCTGGTCGATCCGGAGCGCTGAATGTGAAAATCAGATGTATCTATAATCAACACATTACAACGACAAACTGTCAGCATATGTTTCAAGAAATGCTGGGATGGGTCGTTGAAGCGGATATGGGATGCCTCGACTGCAGTGAAAATGATTCCATGAATAGAATAACATTTAATTTAATAGATTGCATAGAATTATAAAACTGAAGGCGACGGATAATGACAGCACTGAATGAATAGGAAAGACTTTGCTCTTTAGTGACAGAACAATGTTTATTTCGTAAACAAATACATAGACTGTTTTATAATTGTACCATTATTCCATAAGAAAAACCCTTCAATATTTACAGCTCACGGCCTCCCTAGGTTACATCAGTGAAGTAAGTAAAATGGTGCTCATTATGTTGTGCAAGCTTATTCAAGATGCATACTGGATTTCACATATCTGCAGCAACAGATGCATGTAAACACCGACAAAATAGCGATTCTTTTAACTAAAATACAAACAATGCCCTGACAGGACAGAAGATTCATGCAGGTACATAATTTATTGAGTTATTGAGTTATTTGCGGGCCATCATCATTACACTCCGAACATGTCCATAGGGGCTCAGATCCCCTCCTCAGCAATTCCCTCAGTGTCCAGCGACTGACTACTCCAGTTCTATGTTGGTTGATACGTCTTCTTACACGGCCACTAAGTTTCTCATTTCTGGCTGTGCCCACCTTAACTCCCATTTCCATCATCCGAAGAAGTACTTCCGGGGAATATGGCGCACTGTTTGCTGGCCTTTTCAGAGGACTCACAGATAAGTGCTGATTTCCAGTTAACTTTTCTGTTTATTTGTTTGTTTTTATTGATATTTAAAGGGATTATGGGATTGTACGCGCTTTCTATTTGATGTAAATCACTTTGCTTCTTTCAATTCATTGCATTTTGTTACAATTTCCTTATTTAATCACGTATCCTCATCCTTGTTGTTGATTGCACTATTGAACGCGTCAAAAATGGCGGTTTGTTTACGCCGGTCTGTCTTAAAGGACGCGTAATTCATTTAATTTGTGAAAGGCTCTCAGTGTATCCGCGTGCTGAAGAGATAATTACTGGAGTTGGCCAGTTTATAACGTGGAAACGGGTTCTGGACCGTGCGACTGAGTAAGTGCACGTGAGTCTAGACCATCCACAGCATCGACGTTCAGCGACGAAATAATCTATGACGACGGTATGTGTATGTATTCAGATGCAGCCCAAACGACATCATCGAAGAAGGAAAACACGACAGGGCAAGCGTGATGGCATTAAAAGATCGAAGTGTGAGAGGCTAGGCCTAAAGTATGTGCGCGTTACTTATTGGAATTGTAGGTACATAATGTATCAATACACAACGCTTGGGATATGTCTACACGTTTCTGTTGTGTTGATGAGACTAAGTTGAGCATTTATAAACATTCATTGAAATTTCAGACATAAACACAACTAAGTAATAATAATCTAACTTGAACGCCTTGCTATTTTAGAAAACACTACTAAACCAGGATGTTAATTACCGAGAGAGCAATGTGAGTTATGTATATAACATGTTATAGAAGTAGATGAAAAGTCATAAAAAAAAATATAAATAAATTGTTATTGGCTTCTCTTTTGCTTGTAATTCTTGTTACAGATTGCTCTGAAAGTGACGTCATCACTTCTGACAGGAGATGTCGAAAAGGAAAAGAAAATGTTGGAGAGTAAGCAAGAAACGAGTCGAACAAAAATTGGTTGTGGCAGTTTCTTGCTAAATAAGTTAAACAAACAATGACGTATTATTATTCTAACATTGCCTTTCCGCAGAAATAAACAAAAGCGACAAAAACGGAACACACAGAAGATAAACACGTTAGATGCACTTAGATATAGTTGCATCACATGAACTAAACACGTTATAGACTTGGCTATGATAAGTCGCGGCTCTTCGTTCATATGTGGCTAACGCATAATGGCTAAGAAAGAACATATAAAAGATGTATACATAAATAAGAAGGAGTGGTTGTCGAAAGTAAGTGCTATAGTCTAACAAGGAAAGACAATGTGAAAAACACCATCCATAAATGATATAAATGATTTCATTCTGTCCCACTCTCTCTCTCTCTCTCTCTCTCTCTCTCTCTCTCTCTCTCTCTCACTCACTCTATCTCCCCCCCCCTTCTTTTTCTCTTTCCATCATCACATGTTCATGTAATGAACATCACTACAGTATGTTTCAAATGACCTTATATTTTAGTTACTTCTTGCAAACCTCAATAGTTTGCAAGTCACAAGCGGTTCATTTGATTCATATTTTCAAAAATCACATGTCTATAACAGTAGATATATAAAAGTCGTAGTCAGTTTCAGGACTTCTCTATTCAAACAACACATGCCACACACATCAGAATCTGTTACATACAAAGTGCCTTGTTATATTTATTTACGGATTCATATACTGATCTGTAATACGACACCAAAGAAGTGCACGGACATTTACAGCTCGCTTGGCAGGCAGAATGGTCAAGTAAGACAGTGGAGATTACGTTACAACCACGAGTATTATGACGATGGAGGTGGTGGCGGTGACCAGGGCATTCTTCTAGTTAGAGTCACAAGACAATATCAATGCCTGCATACTGAGTGATTCGATAAGTTTGATAAGAAAAGTAGAGACGGGCTCTGTGCGCATGATATGGTCAGAGCATTGCAGACGTCAAAGCTACGCAAGGTCACCTTAAAGTACGTCCCAGGATATGCGGGAGAACGGGAAATGAAAGAGCGGACAAGTTGGCTAGCTGCGCTATCGTTTGAGGACGGGCAACCAATGGATCGGCGGATATAATCAATGCCTCCGAGATGTGAGAAGGACACAGGGCTATGAAAACCATGAGCCCACGCCACTCCTTCGGATGAAAGAGATGGGAGTTAAGATGGGCACAGCCAAAAACGAGAAACTTAGTGGGCGTGTAAGAAGATTTATCAACCAACACAGAACTGGAGTCGTCAGTCGCTGGACACTGTGGGAGTTGCTGATGAGGGGATCTGAGCACCTATAGACTTGTTCGGAGTGCAATGATAGTGACTCGTAAATACCTCAAAAGCTCAATTTATTTGCCCGCTATTTACAATGTACAGTGAGTTTAAACACACGCTACCAAGAACATGATTTAACTCCGCTAATTGTGTGAACACAGGCTCCAAATAACATTTTTTATTAACAGACTACATGTTTATATGCGTGTCGCACATTACATGATGATGTACAGCATCGAGCAAACGATCATATAACTGGACTGGCCTCAACTTTATAGGCAGGACCACAATAACATCACATACGATGAGGTCAATAAGATCCATCGACGAAATAATTTCTTTTTAAATCTCCATGCTATCATCATCATCATCTAGTACTAGGCAATGTTGGCGTAGGTGATCATGTCTATCCACAAGTTTCTATCCGGACAGTTATTTATCATTTCTGCTGTTGACATTCTGTCTAACCTTTCTCTTAAGCTGTTTGGTATTTTTTCTTCTGCTTCCCTATATCTCTTCGTGCCTCAATTTTCCCAGTTGTCACAATATAGTCCAGTTGTTCTCTTCTCATTACATGGCAAACAATTATGTTTGTTTCTGCCTAATGTTGAAAATCAGCTCTCTTTTTGTTTTGATCTCTTTCAGAACATTTTCATTACTCTTCTTAGCTGCCCATGGTTTTCTCAACATTCTTCTGTAAAACCATATTCTACAGTCTCCAGTGATTTTCTTGTCTCCTGTCCTACTGTCCATAAATCACATCCATAAGTTAAGATTGGCTATACATAACATTTAAGGACTCTTTTTCATGTTTCTATTGTCTGAAACGGATTGTACAGTACCTCCCTTTTGCCATGCGAGAATGCATAATTTATATTGAAGTAATCTTGATTAAACTAGGCAGATCAGAGAGACAATTTTTCTGGAGAATTCCTTGTTTCACATCACAGGACGAGAGCATTATCACGTGTAACGTTCTACTCCACTTTCATGCCCGTACTCCCGACTTCCATCCCCAGACAGATGTTTCCCCCTTCGTCACCCCTGCTAACATTACTCTAAATGACAAACAACTGACCTACACTGTCGTACTGAGACGAGATTGCGGTCGGCTCTAAGAATAAAAGTTCTTTAAGCGACACAGCCACTGTACCACACGTTCTGATTTATTTATTGGATGTTAAATTACATCTTTTCGCAGAAAGGGAACGATGGGCTTGTAAAAAAGCTGCAAGATGTAAGTAAGTTCCTTGAATCGGCAAAATTGCACATTTTATCAATAATAATAAAAACTAGTGGAGAGCTCGGTTTCGCCACGTGGATGAAACAATATGTTCGTGGCCATATTTTGTTATATATTTGTTGGCACATGATTTTTAGAGTTGTGTGGTCGATAAGGTTATAACATTCTCAACGATCAGTTCGCTGATATTAGTCGAAATTTATACGAGATAATGTTGGGAGGGGGTGGACGTGGAATAATGAGAAATCACAATATTAAAATTAATATGCAATATTTGAATAAAAAGTAAAAACACATTATTATTGTCAGTTTAATTTATAAAATTGTAATCTCAAGAGCACGCTAAACTACTGACCCTCAAGACGACAATTTTTTTTATTTACTAGTCAAGTCTCTTCCAACGAGTGTCTACAACACTTATTGTTTTACCAATAAAATAAATGTGATCTGATGATTCTGACTACATCCATACATTGTATTTAAGTACCGGTAGTGAGGATATCAGCACCGACGGGGAATCATTAACTGAGGATGACATATTAAACCCTGATTTGAAAATAGAATACGCTGAGGGTAGTATGTTGACATCGTGGTATATGTGTCACAGCTGCAAGCATGTTGACATCGTGGTAAATGTGTGTCTCGATTGCAAGCATGTTGACAACGTTGTATATGTGTGCCTCAAATGCAAGCATGTTGATAACGTGGTATATGCGTGTTTCAACTGGAAGCATGTTGATAACGTGGTATATGTGTGTTTCAACTGGAAGCATGTTGACAACGTGTATATATGTGTCCCAACTGCAAGCATGTTCACATTGTGATATATGTGTGTCTCAACTGCAAGCATGTTGACATCGTGGTAAATATGTGTCTCGATTGCAAGCATGTTGACAACGTGGTATATGTGTGCCTCAAATGCATGCATGTTAATAACGTGGTATATGCGTGTTTCAACTGGAAGCATGTTGACAACGTGTATATGTGTGTCTCAACTGCAAGCATGTTGACAACGTGATGTACTAAGATGTGAATACGGGAGTTAATAGAAGTGCCACCATCGCTCCTTTCTTAAATGAGGCATAAAAATGCGAAGCTGCAGTAAAGCTGAATGTGAGAACAAATTAAAAAATAGAAAAAAAATGGTATGTAAGAAGCTTTACGTTATAAGTGGACGACACAGACTAAACGACTCCCCTGATCACAAGGGCAAAGACGACATCCGTGTCACTGGTAAACGACGTCCTTTGTCACTCTGGCGACCGCAGCCGCTATACTTTGGAAAATCGCCTCATAGTCCAGTATGGTTCGCTGACCCCACGAGGTATGAATGTATCACATTCATACACATAGTTTCCTTTTGGATGCTCCTTCCCTTTTGCATAGCCTTCTCTACTGCACATATTTGGGTTCTTTGGTCTACTTACTAAACCATCCTATTTATAGTTCTCCTCCTCGAGTCCCCAATGAGACACTTCGGTGTTCTTCTCTATACCTTTTTTCTGTGCTCCTTACCCCTTATTTGTTTTTATTGTACCCCACTCTTGGACATCTCACTCATGCTGTCTTTTGAGCACTTGTTGGTCTGCTGTTCTTTTCTTTCTCCTTTGTGTTTGCACACTGACCCCTGTGTGAACTCCTCTTGTTCTGCGTGCATTTCCGCACATTTCTGCACGTTTCTGTACGTTCACGACAGCCGCACGTGGTTGCTATTTCCTTTTCGTTTTGACCTCTGTTTACACAAATGGATAGATCATTTTGTTTTCTTTAACACATTTCGATTGTTTTTGTTTTGGTTGTTTCGTTATTAGTTTTGGGTGTGTGTTTTTTTGTTTGTTGCTGCTGAAGGCCTATAGGGCCGAAACGTCGTTTAGTCTGTGTCGTCCACTTATCACGTAAAGCTTCTTTCATACCATTTTTTTCTATTTTTTTTATTTTTCCTTTCTTAAATGAGTTCAGTCGTTAGGTATAAACTGTCTATCTTCGCGTTGTGTTCTGGTTCCTCTGTTGGGTCGGTATACGTCACACCTGTTCTACATGAAATTGACTGCACACACATGTCTCTTGTACAAAAGAATAGCAATACTTTTTTACATAATCCACTTAACAGAGGTTCTCAACATAACCGCTCGTGTATCAAAATAAATGATAAGGAGGTTCCAATTACCTCCGAACTCGTGTAATTAATCTCATGGCTCTCTCTTCACTCATTGACATCACTTATCTCTGGCCACACTCTCTAAACATTGTACAGAACTTAACAACCAACGTAATGTCCACGTCATAACCAGCTCATGGAACATCTCTTTACAGACACTTCTTCACTAGTCTGCTCAGTGTCACTCCACACTATGATTACAAAATAGCCCTTCCTATATACTTCTAACTAACATGAAGGATCCACTTCTCTACTAACTTAGATCGACAGTGTCTCCTTACCTCCTTATCTTACATGTGATCTCTTCCTATACACTTATAACTAAAAGAGCGTTTACTATGTACTACTAACAATGAACAAACGCCCTAGCGGCGTGGGTCGACCTTTCTTCCTACTTAGCTTACATGTAATCTCTTGTCGATTTCTCTCTGCGCAGGCTCTTAAGTATCTCATGTCTCAACCAATAGAAAACTACCCCATGTCAGTACCCCAGTCAATGAAAACACCTCACGCTCTTAAGTCTATTTACTTCTCGTGACTCTTCACCATTCCTTCTCAATTACGAGATTCTCCTATCTCTACTCACCCAAACAACCAGCTCACAGACCATCTTGTGAATGTCACTTTCACTAAACACACGATGGTTCTATCAATTCTCCCTATACTGTCACCAAATACATTATTTCCTTACATCCTTACATCCACTGTTACAGCGGTATATTTGTGTCTCAATTGCAAGCGCGTCTTTTTGCCCTGTTTATTTTCTGAAAGCAGTTTCAATTTGCACATTAAAAAAAAAATTGAAACAAAAAAAGGTAATATTTGTGTTTCATTTAATTATTAACTTGCCCTAGTAACATTTACTATGTGCATGTTTGCAACAGTGTACTAGTAGGCCTACTAAATATACGGTCTGACGTGATATCGACCACATCACCCAAAAAAATGTCGTGGACAGAAAATTACGTCCACTTACACCATATTCTCCACACGACGCCTAGCATGGCGTAGAGGAAACCGTTGGTTACTAAAACTAACTTGGAAAGTTTTTTGTTTTTTTTTTAAATAATGATAATGGTAAATCAGATAATTTATAGTTAGGGAATAATAGAACAAAGAAGTATGTGTTAGCACTCGGAAAAATTGGCAGGCAAACAACAACAGAAAAAAACGACGAACAATATATGGTCCGAAGCGGGATCGAACCCGTACTCCCTGGCACCGCGCCTTGCCACGAGAAGCGAACGCTTGGCACACTGCCACGCAGCTAACTAAAAAAATTAGCTATTGTAGCAGTGTCTTACACGAAGGCGTTCTCAATGACTATAGCATAGGGTAACGATCACAGACCGGAAATAAATTGTATATTTGTACTTTCCTATTTCCGTTTCCGGTTGTTTCCAAAATGGAGGAATTATTTTTCTCCGGCTTGGTATAGAACCGTTGATCAGAGGTTTAACAAGCCGCTATCGTAAAAACGATGTTGTTAATGAAACGTAGACCTGATACAGAATGTGTAAATTAGCAGTAGATAGTAGTGATAGTTTTTTCGGCCCTAAAACAACAACAAAAATAGGATTCTGGAATGTGCGAACAATGGCCGCTCCGACGAAACATGCACAGGTCGCGAGCGAGATGGACAGATACGATCTAGATATTTTAGGATTAAGCGAAATGCGCTGGCCTGGAACAGGTAGGAGATCTATTGATAATAAAATAGTAGTTTTTTCTGGAAGGGAAGATGGAAAACACCGTGAAGGAGTAGGCATAATGATGACAGACAAAGCTGCAAGAAGTTTATTAGAATGGGAACCGGTAAATAGCCGTCTGATACGAATACGATACAAAACAAAACATGGAAGACTTTCAATTATTCAATGTTATGCGCCTACTAACGAAGCTGATGATGAAGTTAAGGATGATTTTTATAACCAACTGCAACAACTTATAAACAAAATACCAAAACACGATCTTTTAATTGTAATGGGAGACTTCAACGCCAAAGTAGGACAAGATAACGCAGGAGTGGAACATGTGATGGGGAGAGAAGGCTGTAATACAACAAGTCAGAATGGAGAAAGATTAATAGAATTATGTTTAATAGAAAATTTAGTTATAGGTGGGACATTATTTCCACATAAAAATATCCACAAAACAACATGGATATCTCCTGATGATAGAACATCAAATCAAATTGACCACCTATGTATTAAACAACAATTCAGATCATCATTAATAGATGTAAGAGCATACAGAGGTGCTGATGTTAATAGTGACCACAACCTGTGCATTGGGAAAATAAGATTAAAATTTAGAAACCAACAGAAGAGGTCAATTACACATAAAATTGATAGTCATAAACTGAAAGATGAAGCAATAAAGGAAAAGTTTAACATAGAGCTAAGTAATTGTTATTCAGCACTTGGTGAAATAGACTTAGATATCAATGAAATGTGGGACTCACAGAGCAAAATACTAATGACAGCAGCAGAAGCAAGTGCTGGACTGAAGAAAATGGAAAAACGAGCTTGGATCTCAGACACCACATGGAAATACATCAGAGAAAGAAGAGAAGCGAAGAGAGCCATGACTAATGTAAAGACAGAGCTTGGAAAGGTTCTGGCAAAAGCAACATACAAAGAATTAGACAACAAAGTGAAAAGTTCAGCAAGAAGAGATACAAGAGCTTATATAGACAACTTGGCAGAGAAAGCAGAGACAGCTGCAATTACAGGAGACAGCAGAACTCTTTATACTGTACAAAAGATGCTGACAAACACCTATACATCCAGTGGAACACCAATTCTAGACAAATCTGGATTAATGCTAACAACAAGCGCAGACATAAAAGCCCGTTGGGCGGAACACTTCAAAGAAATTCTTAACCGTCCACTACCTCACAGTTTAATAGATTTTGAAGCTGAAACACCAGCAGCAGAATTAGATGTAAATTTAGATGACTTCACCTTGAGTGAAATAGAAACCACCTTAAAGCTAATGACCAATAACAAGGCTGCTGGAGAGGATAAGTTAACAGCTGAGATCCTCAAGGCAATTGATAGCCATAATTTAATACATCTCCAAAAAATGTTCAACATCATTTGGAAAACAGAGAAGACGCCTCATAAATGGAAAAAAGGAATCATTGTTAAGATCCCAAAAAAGGGCAATCTTAGAGATTGTAACAATTGGAGAGGCGTGACACTTTTGTCAGTTGCCTCAAAATTATTCTGTAAAATCATCCTAAATAGAATAAAGGATTCAATAGATACAGTAATGCGTGAAGAACAGGCTGGGTTTAGAAAAGGGAGAAGCTGTCTTGACCACATTTTCACTCTACGACTTATATTGGAGGAACACATTGAAAAGCAAAAACCTTTTGTACTTAACTTCATCGACTTCAAAAAAGCATTTGATAGTATTCATAGAGATTCTTTGTGGAAAATTCTGAAGCAATATGGCTTACCATCAAAAATCATAAATATTATCAAAGACATGTATGATGGTTACACATGTGCAGTTCGAACAGAGGAAGGACTGAGCGAATGTTTCCCAATAGAAACTGGGGTTAAACAAGGATGTATTTTATCGCCCTTGTTATTTGGAATTGTTATGGACTTCATAATGAAGAAATGCTGCACTGGTAATAAAGGCATCGAATGGATACAAGGAGACCATTTGGAGGACCTGGACTTTGCTGATGACATAGTTCTCATCAGCAATCAGATAAAAACGATGCAGGAAAACACAAATGAACTATCATCAATAGCCAGCAAAATTGGGCTTGAGGTCAATCATGAAAAGACTAAAGTCATGAAAAGTTTAATTCCAACAAGTGACAAAATATACATGGAAAACAAACCAGTAGAAGAGATCGATCACTTCATCTATCTTGGAAGTCACATTGATCGAGAAGGGGATACGAGCAAAGAAATTAGAATCAGACTGGCTAAAGCAGCAATGTCTTTCAGAAGCCTTGAAAAGTTGTGGAAATCAAAAATCATTAGCACAAACACAAAACTTAGGCTATTCAAATCAAATGTACTATCAACCCTTACGTATGCGTGTGAAAGCTGGAAAACAACAAGAGATATAGAAACAAAGTTGAACGCATTCGAAAATAAATGTCTAAGGAAAATACTTGGTATAGAATGGAACGAATTCAAAACAAACGAGGAAATTAGAGAAATCGCCAATCAACCACTAATATCTTCAGTAATAAAGAAAAGACGATGGTCATACGTTGGACATGTGATGAGAAGAGATAATAATCGAATAGCAAAGCAAGCCCTCATATGGGAAACAACAGGTAAAAGAAAAAGAGGAAGACCCAGGGAGACACTGAGAAGAACATTGATGAGAGAGGCAAGAGCAGCAGGAATCGGCTCCCTCAATGAGATAGAACTGCTTGCACAGAACAGAGACAGATGGCGAGATTTAATAAAATATCTTTAAAAGAAAACTGCTAGAACAAAAATTCATATAGGAGAAGGTGTATCTTGGTCTACGCCCTATGGGCCGGTTACGGCTCGAAAGGTCAATAGATAGATAGACTTTCCTATTAATTAATTGTATCCAATTTATAGTTATCATTTTTGTCAGAAGAGTTCATTTATGTATCTTTTGTATAGTAAAGTATTTGGTATCTAATAGATACAATTTGTAGTTTATGTTACTACATAAATATTGATCTAGTATAAATGCTTGCAGAGACAAATGGCGAGATTTTATAAAATATCTTTAAAAGAATTGAAAACTGCTAGAACAAAAATTCAGATAAGAGAAGGAGTATCTTGGTCTACGCCCTATAGACCGGCTACGGCTCAAATGGTCAAAAGAGATATATAAATAGATAAATGCTTATTTATGTATTTATAAACAGAGCTGTTGTATTATGTATTTTCAACGTTCACCTGTTCATGTTACTCAAGATGTTCACTCTAATTCTGATGGACACTGAGACAGTACGTCAAGGATAAGCCATCACAATGGAGAATGAAACTGGGGGTAGCAGCAGATCTTAAATGCAGTTACAAGAATATACATTTGACTTTGGAGTATACACAGGGAATGATTCAGCTCTTCAACACACGGTTTAGGATTTGACTTTGTTATGACATTATGTAAAAAAAAACCTCTTCTGTCCTGGATATAAACTATTTATGGATCATCATCACCTTTGAGTGCCGTCTCCGCATCGAAGGTTGGCTACCATGGAGCACCATTCCACTCTGTCTCTTGCTTTGATGGTGCAGATTGTCAAAGGCTGACTTGTTCATCTTCTGATGTTTCTCGTCCATGTTAGTCTTGGTCTGCCTCTGCCTCTTTTACCTTGTATTTTGCCTTCTAATATTACTTTTATTAGGCTGTTGTGTCTTTTAACGTGACCAACAAATTTCATTTGTCTTGCTCTTATTGTGTTTAGTAGTTCTCTTTTTATTTTTAGTTGTTTTAAAACTTCCTCGTTTGTTTTCTTTTCTTTCCATCTAATTCTAACTATCCACATTTCAAAGGCTTCAATTTTCTGTTCTTTTTTCTGGTCTAATGTCCATGTTTCTGCACCATACAGGAATATTGAGAAGATGTAACATTTTGCTATTTTTAGTTTTAGTCCTGGTGTTATTTGTTTTGATGTTAGTATATTTTTCATGGCATTGAATTTACTTTTTGCCATACCTATTCTTTTATTTATTTCATTTGTACATTTTCCATCACTGGTTATAGTATGTCCCAGGTAGTTGTAGTTCTGAACAGTCTCTAGATGTATTCCTTCAACTTTGATAATTAATTGTAGGTCTTGAGAATTTCCTTTGTTTATGATCATAGTTTTAGTCATTTTGATATTCATATCTAATACATAGTTTTTGCTTGTCATGTTTATTACATTAAGAAATTGTTGTAGATCTTTAGGATTTTCTGCTAATAGTACAATATCATCAGTATATCTCAGGTTATTGATTATCTTCCCATTAATGTTTAGGCCTGGCATCTCTGATGCTTTTAAAGATTTGCTCAGTGTATAGATTGAACAAGCTTGGTGATAGGATGCATCCTTGTATTACTCCTCTTTTTATATCAAAGAGTGTAGAGTTCTCCTTGTTATATTTTATTACTGCTGTTTGCTCCCAGTACAAATTACATATCAGTCGTATGTCTGTGTCATCCAGATTTATATCTCTTAGGCAGTCTACAAGTTGATTACGGTGTATTCTATCAAATGCTTTGGTGTAGTCTATGAAGCAGGCATATATTGGTTTGTTTACTTCGATGTACTTTTCCATCAATGTCCTCATGCTGAATGTGGCTTCTTTTGTCTCACTGTTTTTCCCGAATCCGAAATGCTGCTCATCTAATTCATTATTAATTTGATTCTGAATCCATCCTTGTATAACTTTTAGTAAAATTTTGGTTACATGGCTTATTAGGCCTATTGTTCTAAAATCGCTGCATTCAACTGCACCATTCTTTTTAGGCATTGCAATAAAAGTTGATGTTTTCAGTTCATTTGGTATGTATCCTGTATGGTATGTGTCATTGCATATGTCTGTGATCACTTCAATGCCAAAATCCTCTAGTGCCTGTATAATCTCTACCTGTATATTGTCAGGTCCTGCTGCTTTTCCCTTTTTCATTGTTTTTATAGCTCTTTCTACTTCAGATTTCAGGATTTTATAGCTGGATGTACATTTTATAAATTGTTTTTTGTCCCTTTCGTCATTAAATAATTATGTTATGTATTCCTGCCATCTATCGATTATATCTTTGTTGTATGTTAGCATTGTTCCCTCTTTGTTTGCAATACATCCGTTTCCTGTAGCATTTTTCTCTTTAATAGTAATTTTTTTTAATTTCTGTGTGCATTCCTCTAAAAATTGTGTTTACTTTCCATAGGTTCGACTTCTAGACATCCTGTATTGAGCCAGTCTTCTTTTGCCTTTTTGCACATTTTTCGTATTTCATTATCAATTTCCTTGTATCTGTCAGTGTTCTTCGCTTGTCTTCTCTCTTCCATTTTTTCTAAAATGTTGTCAGTTGTCCATTTTTGTTTCTTGTTACTTTCCTTTTTGGGTAAGGTGATGCAGGATTCTTGTATGCTGTTTTTTATGCATTGCTATTTGGTTATGATTTTTTCTTCAGGATTTTCTCTTCTGTACTGCTCAATCCCTTCTTCTAGCAGCTTCTGATATGTGTTTTTTACTTGTACGGTATAAGTTTCTTTTACATTTTTCTGATTTAAAGCTGTTGTATCTATTGCTATTGTTGAATTAGTATTTTATTTCCGTTTTTTAAATTTGGTTTTCATTTTAATCATTACAGGATTGTGATCTGAATTAATATCTGCTCCTGGATAGGTTCTGGTTTTTTTTACGCTGTTCCGGAATATGTCTTTTTTAATGGATAATCATTATATTTATTTTCATTTATTTATAAATTTATTAAAAAAGAAAATCAGCGTGTGGACTAACTAGCAAATCACAAGGACTCTCCAGCAGAGCTAAAAGTATGTGTTACTAGGGAAAAGTGCAAGGTTTTAGATGGTATTGGTTTGACGGGCCAATATAGAGATCGTTAGATGGAATGATAATTTCAATTGTTAATATAATTATTACCATTGTGCCCAAATCTTTAAATTCTAAAACATCATGCATATGTAGAACACAATGTCATAGTATCTTTGAAAAAGATAAATGTTGACCCGTTTGTTGGTAGTAATTATAATAAATAAATAGAAGGAGAAGGTAGATCTGATCAAATAATTTCTAAGCACAAATCAATTAGGAAAACAAATAATTGATGGGAACATGTATTTTATAGATTAGATTTATAGTCATAGTTAGAGTTAACAGTAAAAAAAAAAAAAGGAAAGTACCCTCGTCACGCCAACTGGCGTGCATGGAATATGGTGTTAGTGACCATATATTTTACAGACCTTCGACACTTGATTTTTGGGGTAATGTGGTCGGTATTACGCCCGTGCTGCTTTACTTCCTTCCCCCCCCCCAAATAAAAAAAAAATCCGGTACATTACACATTAACGGCTGGGTGAACCCTGAAGCTGTCAGTTGGGATCGAACCCTACCTCTTGTCATTTGTAGTCCAGTTCACTAACCACTGAAGTTAGAGTCAATACTTTAATATTATTTCAAGAACATAAAAACAGCACCGGAATATACAGCCTTTATATAATGTCTCCGGTATAAGAAGTCATGGCAGTTTAACTTGACTAAGGAGCTTATAAAGGAACTTCCTGGTACAGACACACTTACTGTCCCACTTGTTCAGATTGTAAAGAAAGTAAATGACCGTCACTTATAACTGATTTCTCACTAAATTGTTTTCTCTGTACCAACCCAAAAAAAAAAAAATAGAAAAAGTAATATTGGAAGGGATAATACAAAGTAAAATAGGCAGACCAATCCTAACATGGCACGATCAATATCAAAAGATGGACAAGTCAGCCTGTGGCAAACTGCACTGTCAAAGCAAGAGACAGAACTGAATGATGTTCCATGGCAGCCAACCTTCGATGCAGGGACAGCTAGCAATGATGATGATGTGCTTAGGTCAGGTTTTAATTTTAGTAACAAAGAAATTAGATCACGGTATTAAGCAACCACATTCCAATTTAGATTTTAAAAAAACATTTGCATTAAGAAACAAATCATCCATTCCCCTATTCAGCAATATATAACAAGTCTAGTCTTTAAACCGAAGATTAACTTCTGTCGTTGTCCAGAAATAGGTACCTGAAACATCCCAACATACTGAAAAAAACCACAAAACCACGGACTTATAAGAATTAAATTGTTAATAAAATGTCCACACTAAAACTTTCTCTGGTTGTCATGACAGGGTTGACAGAATGTTCACACTAAAGATTTCTCTGGTTGTCATGACAGGGTTGACAGAATGTCCACACTAAAACTTTCTCTGGTTGTCATGACAGGGTTGACAGAATGTTCACATTAAAGTTTTCTCTGGTTGTCTTGACAGCTTTGACAGAATGTCCACACTAATGCTTTCTCCGGTTGTATTGACAGCGTTGACAGTATGTATGAAAAAAAATTTTCTCTGGTTGTCATGATCGCGCTGACATAATGTCCACACTAAAGTTTTCTCTGGTTGTCATGATCGCGTTGACATAATGTCCACACAAAAGTTTTCTCTGGTTGTCATGATCGCGTTGACATAATGTCCACACTAAAGTTTTCTCTGGTTGTCATGATCGCGCTGACATAATGTCCGCACTAAAGTTTTCTCTGGTTGTCATGACATCGTTGACATAATGTTCACAGTCAAGTTTTCTCTGGTTGTCATGACAGCGTTGACATAATGTCCACACTAAAGTTTTCTCTGGTTGTCATGATTGCGCTGACAGAATGTCCACACTAAACTTTTCTCTGGTTGTCATGACATCGTTGACATAATGTTCACACTAAAGTTTTCTCTGGTTGTCATGACAGCGTTGACAGAATGTCCACACTAAAGTTTTCTCTGGTTGTCATGATCGCGCTGACAGAATGTCCACACTAAAGTTTTCTCTGGTTGTCATGACAGCGTTGACATAATGTCCACACTAAAGTTTTCTCTGGTTATCATGACAGCGTTGACATAATGTCCACACTAAAGTTTTTTCTGGTTGTCATGACAGCGTTGACACAATGTCCACACTAAAGTTTTCTCTGGTTATCATGACAGCGTTGACATAATGTCCACACTAAAGTTTTCTTTGGTTGTCATGATCGCGCTGACAGAATGTCCACACTAAAGTTTTCTCTGGTTGTCATGATCGCGGTGACAGAATGTCCACACTAAAGTTTTCTCTGGTTGTCATGACATCGTTGACAGAATGTCCACACTAAAGCTTTCTCTGGTTGTCATGATCGCGTTGACAGAATGTTCACACTAAAGTTTTCTCTGGTTGTCATGACATCGTTGACAGAATGTCCACACCAAAGCTTTCTCTGGTTGTCATGATCGCGTTGACAGAATGTCCACACTAAAGTTTTCTCTTGTTGTCATGACATCGTTGACAGAATGTCCACACTAAAGTTTTCTCTGGTTGTCATGACATCGTTGACAGAATGTCCACACTAAAGTTTTCTCTGGTTGTCATGATCGCGGTGACAGAATGTCCACACTAAAGTTTTCTCTGGTTGTCATGACATCGTTGACAGAATGTCCACACTAAAGTTTTCTCTGGTTGTCATGATCGCGTTGACAGAATGTTCACACTAAAGTTTTCTCTGGTTGTCATGACATCGTTGACAGATTGTCCACACTAAAGCTTTCTCTGGTTGTCATGATCGCGTTGACAGAATGTCCACACTAAAGTTTTCTCTTGTTGTCATGACATCGTTGACAGAATGTCCACACTAAAGTTTTCTCTGGTTGTCATGACATCGTTGACAGAATGTCCACACTAAAGTTTTCTCTGGTTGTCATGACATCGTTGACAGAATGTCCACACTAAAGTTTTCTCTGGTTGTCATGACATCGTTGACAGAATGTCCACACTAAAGCTTTCTCTGGTTGCCATGATCGCGTTGACAGAATGTCCACACTAAAGTTTTCTCTGGTTGTCATGACATCGTTGACAGAATGTTCATACTAAAGCTTTCTCTGGTTGTCATGATCGCGTTGACAGAATGTCCACACTAAAGTTTTCTCTTGTTGTCATGACAGCGTTGATTGAATGTCCACACTAAAGTTTTCTCTGGTTGTCATGACATCGTTGACAGAATGTCCACACTAAAGCTTTCTCTGGTTGTCATGACAGCGTTGACATAATGTCCACACTAAAGTTTTCTCTTGTTGTCATGACAGCGTTGATAGAATGTCCACACTAAAGTTTTCTCTTGTTGTCATGACAGCGTTGACAGAATGTCCACACTAAAGTTTTCTCTGGTTGTCATGACAGTGTTGACAGAATGTCCACAATAATGCTTTCTCTGGTTGTCATGACAGCGTTGACATCATGTCCACAGCACAGCTTTCTCTGGTTCTCATGACAGCGTTGGCAGAATGTCCACACTAAAGCTTTCTCTGGTTCTCATGACAGCGTTGGCAGAATCTCCACACTAAAGTTCAGGTCGGGATCGTAGTGTTTGTCTAAAATAGGGGAGACTATGATAATGCACAAACACATTTAATGCACAATGATATTAAGTTATCGGTGCTGACGTTTTACATCAAACACACAGAATTGATACTCTCTTAGTTGAACTACAGCAAACTATAAAGATGTCTTGCGTGGAGAAAATCAAATTGGAAAACACTCAAAGTAGCGTGACGTTTTCAGCTATAGCAGTTATAGACGACTACGTCATTCTACCAACAAACGACCCTACACAGGAAGCTTAAAATGTCACGTTAGTTGTAGTGTTTCCGATTGTGTTTTTTGCCCACAGGCCATCGTTATAGTTGTCTGTGATAGAACCATCAATGTCTTGAAAATAAAATTATCTTACTATTTATACGTTATATTCCGTTTCAGTTTGCATATAGAGTAAATCTAGTAAGTCATATTATTTGAGAGCTGTAGCATGATTGATTAACTGGGTAGAATTATTCCTAACCAACGGTGTAGTAACACGACAAGTTTCCTCTGCTAGTCTTTGGAACACCCTTGGGTAAGATGAAGCTCCTGGTTAGCCCCTCTTCCTCTCTCCACCCCCCCCCTAATCAGAGTTATGTGAAACCATTGGAGCAGGTGGTGGATGGTGTTGTGGGAGCAGTCGACAAGTAGTGCAGGTTATAGTCCTCACTCGGTGATGGCCGGTAGATGATGTCATTTAGAGAGGCAATGGCTGCTATCTCCGACTAGGATAGTAACTTCCATGAAGGAGAAAATGGCAAACTATTTTCTTATATTGCCAAGAACAATTATGTCCAAAAACATACCCGAAGATCTACTAAAATATATTTGTGTAGCCCTACAGAACAAGTCAGGCGCCACTGATTGCGAAGACCATTGCACTATTAGTCTCATGGGCAATATTACGAAACTATTACTAAGGATCATCATGAGACGTGTAAGGAATAAAATAAAACCAGACATAAGTTAGGAACAATGTGGATTTTTGGAAGGAAATGGCACAAATAATGCTATACACATCTTAAGAACATTGATACAAATATCTATAGAGGTAAAGAAAGATCTATATATGTGCTTTACAGACTACACAAACGTATTGACAAGTAAAGCACGTGGAATTTATCAATATGCTTGAGAAATTAAACATTGATGGCAATGATCTGTGAGCCATAAAAAAATATGCACTGGCAACAAATAGCAGCCATAACGTTTAACAACCAAACAGGACAGTGCTAATATATAAAACAAGGAGTCAGTCAAGGCTGTGTTCTGTCGCCGGATTTGTTTTCACTTTACAGTAAAAAAAAATATGAGCTCAATAGTAGATATGCAATTAATTGAAGTCAACAGTCACATCATAAACAATTTGCGATATACAGATGACACTGTCTTAATAGCACAGAGAGAGAGAGAGAGAGAGAGAGAGAGAGAGAGAGAGGGAGGGAGAGAGAGAGAGAGAGAGAGAGAACGGACTACACGAAATGATAAATATATTCGTAACAGAAAACAACAACGAAGGTATAAGTCTAAATAGTAAGAAAGAAAGAAGTAATTGTCGTATCGAAGAAACAATCATCGCCATCATGCAACGTAAAAGTATACAGGACTCATCTGAAACAAGTGCAACGCATCAAATACTTGGGAATTATAATAACATACGAAGGTAAATGAACCACGGAAATAAAAATAAGAATAGCTCAGGCCAAAATAGCTTTTTCTGAAATTGAAAAACGTTTTATGTAACACAAGAATGTCAAGAGAAGTAAGAAAGATAGTTCATCGTTGCTATATAGAGCCAATTGTGACATATGGAAGCGGTCATGGACCGTAAACAAAGAAATGGAAAGACGATTGAATACCACAGAGATGGGATTTCTCATGAGAAAGTTGAATGTTCCCTGGACAGCTGAAACGACCAAGGGGAAATTGTTTAAGAGGCCATCACAATAATGGAGCTCCCAAGAAACATCAGAAAGAACGAATCAACATTTTTTTCTGGCACATCATGAGAAGAAGTGAGTTGGAATACTTGGTTACAACAGAAAAAATGCAAGGAAAAAGATATCGCAAACGAAGAAAAAAGAAAATATTAGATAGTTTCTAGTCATGACATGGAAAACAGTCAACAACAGAAATGATACGATGCACGGTAGATAGAAGGTTGTGGAGGGACATGATCGCCAAACGGTATGGTACATGATGATGATGAATGAAAAGGGACCAAAATAAGGAAATAAATGACCAGGAAAATGTGGCTGCTTAACAAAATAGAAACAAATAATTTGTTAACAAAGGCACGAAATGTGGCTCGATGAAAGAAACTTATAAACAATTTTACTTTCAGGATTAAATGTAAGAATGCAACAATACAAAAATCAATGACAGTCACAACATCACAGCAAAGAAATGAAAAAAAAATAATGATTAAATGTCAAGACGGGATTTCTCATAAGAAAGTTGAGTGTTCCCTGGACAGCTAAATAAAAAAAAAAAAAGACGAGTAATAAAACAACAGAAAAAGTTTTGTTGGAAAAGCATGACATGAAGAGTTACAAATATATAATCAGCACATATCAAACAGCGCTGGCATCGGTGATCACGTCTCCCTGCAACTTGCCTGTAAGCACAACGTCATTCTCTCAGTATTTGTCTTCTATCATGTGGATATATCTCATCGCTAACTCCTCTACTATTTTATTGTTGCAAAGCTGTATGTTTTATCTTTGCTTTTCTTTACATTATCAATGAATCTTGGGAGCAATGATCTGTCCTTTTGTTTCATTTCCCCACTTGCCTTGTCGTTTACACGAATTCCGTCTTGCATGTGTATAGTCGACAATGTTCTACTTTCATCAGATCCACACGTTTTTATCTTTAATTTTGTCCCCATAAATAAATATGCATTATTCAATACTGATACACTGAATTGTATCATGAACTAAAACATTAAATAGAAGAGCTAATTTTATGTTCTTGATGAAAGTGACTACCAGTGAAAAAGACATTTTTTAAAATGAAAATATCATCATGTGCCATACCGGTTGGCGTTGGCGATCATGTCCCTCCACAATCTTCTATCTACAGTGCATCTTATCAGTTCTGTTGTTGACTGTTTTCCATGCCATGACACCAAACTCTCCAGCATTTTCTCTCTTTGTCGTCCGCGATTTCACTTTCCTTTTATTTTGCCAGTTTTAACCAAGTATTCCTACTTTCCTCTTCTCATGATGTGCCCGAAAAATGTTGATTGCTTCTTTCTGATGTTTTTTAAGAGCTCCCTTTTTGTGTTGACCTCTTTGAGAACTTCCTCATTGGTCTTTTTTTTTTAGCTGTCCGGGGAACTTTGAACATTCTTCTGAGAAATCCCATCTCTGTGGCCTCCAATCGTCTTTTCATTTATTTGTCTATTTTCCATGATTGGCTTCCATAGGTCAGAATTGGTTCTATATAGCACCGATGAACTCTCTTTCTCATTTTTATTGACATAGATTTGTTGCATAAGGTATTTTTCATTTTCTAAAATGCTATTTTGGCCTGAGCTATTCTGCTTTTTTATTTCTGTGGTGCATCTCCCACTTGATGTTATTATTGTGCCCAAGTATTTGAAGCGTTGCACTTGTTTCAGATTTGTCTCGTTTATTTGTATGCTGCATGATGGTGATGATTGTTTGTTCGATATAACCAATACTTCTGTTTAAATGAAAATATAGTTTACAATAAAACAGACTTTATGGATGAAAATAATCGGATAGTCGGATCGGATAGTTTACATAAAATGTTGAATATTTCTACTTCTTCTTTCGTTTGCTAAAATATGTATTTGCAAAGGTGTCCTCTTGACGACCATTAGTTGTATTCCTTTCTCGCTCCTTCTTCCTCACAAGTATCGTATTTGTACTCTCACTATTAATGTAATCACACGACCTTGAATCAATTCGATTACTTTCATTGATGGCAGTTGTGGTCAGTGTGTACGAGATAGTTCGATTACTTTCAGTGATGGCAGTTGTGGTCAGTGTGTACGACATAGTTCGATTACTTTCATTGATGGCAGTTGTGGTCAGTGTGTACGACATAGATCGATTACTTTCATTGATGGCAGTTGTGGTCAGTGTGTACGACATAGTTCCATTACTTTCATTGATGGCAGTTGTGGTCAGTGTGTACGACATAGATCGATTACTTTCACTGATGACAGTTGTGGTCAGTGTGTACGACATAGATCGATTACTTTCACTGATGGCAATTGTGGTCAGTGTGTACGACATAGATCGATTACTTTCATTGCTGGCAGTTGTGGTCAGTGTGTACGACATAGATCGATTACTTTCATTGCTGGCAGTTGTGGTCAGCGTGTACGACATAGTTCGATTACTTTCACTGATGGCAATTGTGGTCAGCGTGTACGACATAGTTCGATTACTTTCACTGATGGCAATTGTGGTTACCGTGTAGGACATAGTTCGATTACTTTCACTGATGGCAGTTGTGGTCAGCGTGTACGACATAGTTCGATTACTTTCACTGATGACAGTTGTGGTTACCGTGTAGGACATAGTTCGATTACTTTCACTGATGGCAATTGTGGTTGCCGTGTAGGACATAGTTCGATTACTTTCACTGATGGCAATTGTGGTTAGCGTGTAGGACATAGTTCGATTACTTTCACTGATGGCAATTGTGGTCAGCGTGTACGACATAGTTCGATTACTTTCACTGATGGCAATTTTGGTCAGCGTGTACGACATAGTTCGACTACTTTCAGTGATGGCAGTTGTGCTTACCGTGTAGGACATAGTTCGATTACTTTCAGTGATGGCAGTTGTGGTTACCGTGTAGGACATAGTTCGATTACTTTCAGTGATGGCAGGTGTGGTCACCGTGTAGGACATAGTTCGATTACTTTCAGTGATGGCAGTTGTGGTCACCGTGTAGGACATAGTTCGATTACTTTCAGTGATGGCAGTTGTGGTTACCGTGTAGGACATAGTTCGATTACTTTCAGTGATGGCAGTTGTGGTTACCGTGTAGGACATAGTTCGATTACTTTCACTGATGGCAGTTGTGGTCAGCGTGTAGGACATAGTTCGATTACTTTCACTGATGGCAGTTGTGGTCACCGTGTAGGACATAGTTCGATTACTCTCAGTGGTGGCAGGTGTGGTCACCGTGTAGGACATATTTCAATTACTTTCAGTGATGGCAGCGTGTACGACATAGTTCGATTACTTTCAGTGATGGCAGCGTGTACGACATAGTTCGATTACTTTCAGTGATGGCAGCGTGTACGACATAGTTCGCTGGCAACAATTCACAAACATCGAAATATTTAGCTTCCACTTATTGCCTAAAACGTTATTTGCATCCTTCCTTTATGTAACTTACTCTATGGTTTATCGTTGAGTACACAAGGCTGTCTTCGCATTCTAATTTCTATTGACTTTAAAAGGCAATCTAAAATATCATCGTGTATTCATTCACTGGGTCATCATCAAGTACCGGGCCTAGTGGCGTAGGTGATCATGTCTCTCCACAACACTCGATCTCGGCAGCTATTTATCATTTCTGTTGTTGACCTTCTGCCAAGCCATTCTCTCAAGTTGTCTGTTATTTTTCTCTTTGCTTTCCTCTATCTCTTCGTCCCTCAATTTTTCCAGTTGTTACAATATATTCAAGTTGTTCTCTTCTCATTACATGGCCAAAAAATGATGATTGTTTCTTCCTAACATTGGAAATTAGCTCTCTTTTTGCTTTGACCTTTCTCAGAACCTCTTCATTACTCTTCTTAGCTGTCCATGGTATTCTCAACATTCTTCTGTAAAACCACATTTCTACAGACTCCAGTGAATTTCTTGTCTGTTGTCCTATTGTCCATGATTCACATCCGTATGTTAAGACTGGCTCTACGTAACATTTAAGAACTCTTTTTCTTGTTTCTATTGTAAAATATGGATTGCATAGTATTTTCCTCATTTTTTGGAAAGCTGCTTTTGCCTGAGCCATTCTACATCTCACCTCTTTTGTACATCTTCCGTCTGACGTTAACAAAGTTTCCAAATATTTAAATTCATTTACCTGTTTTAATATTGTTCCACTTGTCTTTATTTTGCACTGAGGTGATGTCTTTTTCTTTGTTGTTACCATTACCTCTGTCTTTTTGCTATTAAGGCTGAGTCCTTTATTTTTGCTTTCCTTCACTACAATGTCCAACATTTCGTGTAACTCATTTTCACTCTTAGCGATGAATACTGTATCATCAGCATACCTTAGATTATTTATATTATGACCTCCAATTGTTACTCCAGGCATGCCCCTTATGGATCTTAAAATAATCTCACTATAAATATTAAACAAATCTGGTGACATCACACAACCTTGTCTAACACCCTGTTTTATTTGTTGAAACATTCCCAATTGGTTTCCAGTTCTTATGGCCGCTGTTTGTTGCCAGTACATGTTCTTTATTATTCTTAGATCTTTGTTGTCTATGTTTATGCTTTCTAAAATGTTGATTATTTCTTGGTGCTTTACTTTGTCATATGCCTTGGTGTAATCTATGAAACATAGGTATACATCTGTTTTCACCTCTATGGCTCTTTCTACTAAAGATCTTATGATATAAATGGCATTGCTTGTTCCTTTATCTCTAACAAAACCATACTGTTCATCGCTAATTTCTGGACTGATTATGTTTCGCACTCTTCGCATGATGATTCTTAGTAATATCTTAGTCATATGATTCATAAGGCTTAGTGTGCGATGATCATCGCATTCAATCGCCCCCGATTTCTTTGGTAGGGCTATAAATATTGATTTGAGCATGTCATCTGATATATATCCGTTGTTGTAGATATCATTCAATATTTGTGTTATTATTTCTATTCCAAAATCACCCATGGCTTCATTCTCTTCTTTCGTTATATTATCTGGTCCAGGAGCTTTGCCTGCTTTCATATTGCGCAAGGCGTCTTACACTTCTTCTCTTAGTATTTCTGGTCCTTCTCCCTTGACCTTAATATTTACTTCCGTTCGTTCATCATTATAAAGATCCTCAATGTATTCTGTCCATCGTTCCCTTATGTTTTCTTGATCAATCAAGAGTTCTCCTTCCTTTGATCTTAAACATCCAGTTTTTGATTGCGTTTTTCTTCCTGTTAATTCCTCAATTTGTTTGTATATAGCTTTAGCATCTCCTTTTTGTCGCAATTCGATTTCTTTACATCTCTCTTTTAGCCATGCTTCTTTTGCTTCATTACATTTTACTACAATTTCTTTATTTAACCTCTTATACTCATCTTTATTTTCTTTATTTCTTCTTCTTGTATCCATTAGCTGCAAAATATCATCTGTCATCCATTACTTCCTTGAATTTGTCCTCACTGGTGGTATGAACTCTTTTGATGTTTGTTGCATTGACTCTTTTAGCATTTCCCACTGTTCATCAAGGCTTTGTATCTTCTCTATTGCATTATACGGGTTCTGAATTGTGATTTTATATTTGTCTTGCAGCTTCTTGTCTGATTTTAGTAAATCTATATTTAACTTGATGTTAACTGAGGCTCGTTTTGTTCTTTTTAATTTTACTCTAAGCTTTCCCACAACTGGTACATGATCACTATTGTAATCTGCCCCTGGTCTAGTTTTCACACACACCAGACTGTTTCTAAATCTATTGATTATCATTATATAATCAATTTGATTACGTGCGTTGTCCCCTGGGCTTTTCCATGTCCACAGGCGTCTTGGATGTTGCTTAAACCAGGTGTTTCCTATCATCATGTTGTGTGTTCTTGCCCAGTCAATAAGTTTCTCACCTCTTTCATTCCTCTTGCCTAAGCCATAATGACCAACTACTTCCTCAACTCTTTCCTTTCCTACTTTTGCATTAAAATCCCCTAGAACTATGGTGTTTTCTTGTGGTTTGCATTCATGAAGTGCCTCATTTAACTCATCGTAAAATTTATCAATAGTTTCTTCTAGACTGTCTGCTGTTGGTGCATAAACTTGTATAAGATTTATGTCTATTGGCTTTCCATTCAATTTCACTAAAAGGACTATGTCAGATATTGGGTAAAAGCCATTCACTGTTCTTGCCCTTTATGCATCCAAGATGATACCTACTCCTCTTTGGTGTTCAGTACCTCCAGAATATATTATTCTATGTTTATCAGAATATATCTCCCCTGATCCGGTGTATCTCATTTCGCAAAGTCCCAGTAATTGTAAGCCCATTTTATTCATTTCTTGTATGACATTTTCTAGTTTACCCTTCTGCATGAGTGTTCTCACATTCCAAGTACCTATCTTTAGAGTTTGTTTAATCTTTATTTTGCTTACAGTAGCTTGATGACGATCGGGTATCACCTGTAGCACATGATATCCGCTACCGAACGAGGGTTTTCCATGGGAACCCCCCTTAACGTTGTTGTCGTTATATCTAATGTTGTGGCGATTCATGATTGTACAAAGAAGTTACGACGGTGGTTTTCTGTTGTCTTCCGTCGGTTTGTTTACGGTTGACTCCGCTAGCCTTTGACTAAAAAGTCTCACCCACAAGGCAGTGGGGTTGTTTTATGTCAGGGTACCCTCCCTTAGCCTTTTACTCTCCCGAGCTTACCTGCAAGGCAGCAGGGCAGCCACAGATTGTACTGTTTATTCACTGGATGCCGTCTCCATATCCAAGATTGGCTAATATGAAGATCCATGTTACTTCAACTTGTGTCTTATTGAAGAATGTTATCAGAGATTCACTTGTCCGCCTCTTGTGACACCAGCCAGTTGAATTCCCTGGTCACTACCATCGCCTCCATCGTCATGCTACTCATGGTCTTAACGTACGTCTACTGTCTTCTTTGGCTGTTCTGCCTGTATGGCGCACTGTAAATCATGCGCTCCCTTGATCGTATTACTGATCCGTCTGTATAGATGATTACATCTTCCTCGTCGGTTTTGTGCCAGATAAACGCGTTGATCTTCGCATCGACCACAGCTGAATTCTGCTCCCTGCACCTTTGTTGAATGTGACAATACATGTGAATGTGTCCCTGAATAATGCACCAGGATCCACTAATGGCCGGTGTTGATATTGCTAAGCCTACAGACCTATTTGTTGACATCTTCTACTCGACCCACCCATGATAAATCTCTTACTAGCTGTCGTTTTTATCTGTGTTGATCATTGTGTGCAATGAATGCTCCTTATCTGCATTTATTTTAAGGTAGGCTCTCTCCAATTTTTATCCTGCCTTCTTTCATAGTTGAACAATCAAGATGATACTGTATTGCTACACAAGGAGTGTCTTTCGTACACCTCAGGATTATGGACATCGCGTTAATTTTAGTTTCTCTAGCCTGTCGATCTACGTTGTACTGACAGTGAGGATTGCTAGGACATTTTCCACTGGTTCTAGATCTAGTCCCATAAAGAGAGGTGCCATTATCCTCTGTTCAATATTTGCAGCTGCCATGAACTTTATGGGGGCTTCTCCTTCGCGAGCTTTCGTTATCACATGGTCGACATGGTCCCTAAAACACAAACCGCGATCACACTTAACATCTACGTATGTCCTCAAACTGCCCTGGTCACAATGCCTGCCCCAATTCGTACAACCAGTGTTTCCATACTAATATCATTGTTAAGGGAGAATCATGTTATTGGACTTTGTTAGGAGTAACCAAAGAACTTGATTCTCCCCACCAGGAAGAGATGCGATCGGGTTCGTGTTGCAGTGTAGAAGCGATTACCCGTCTGTCTATTCCCTATCGATATAACAGAATGTCATCAACAAAAGGCATATTTCTTTCCCTCTCATTCACCAGTTGTGCCTTGATTGTTGTGGCGTTAAATACAACAGGTAACAATGGTGAACATTGACAAACCTGGACAAATTGATTCGGACTTCGGATTCGGTAGGTTCGGACGACATTATCACAATTGAGTATCACCCACCTCTGAAACAACCTCTAGCGAGTCATGTAGTCAAGAGGGGATGCACCGCCAATAGGAGGAACATATGCATGAGGTACTGGAATGGTACTCTGATCTATGCATCCTCCAGATCAATCGCTGCTGCATTTGTCTCCTACCGCCTTTTGAATGTTTCGAATACGTCATAGGTAATGACTGCAGCATTGGGCCATGTTTTTTTTGTTATACCTATAACCTGCGAGTGTGGGTAGGAATGTGTGTATTCAAGTTTAAATGAGTTAAACGCGCAGTTATTATCTTCAGTAGCTTGCCCGCAGTGCTATGCCTCATGATGATTGTTCAGGCTTAGATCTGACAGCGGCCATTATTTGTACTCGGCAGAGATGGTAAACAGCAGCGTAGACCTTCATCTTTAATCTGGCAACTCTGAAAGCTGGCATGAAAAACGCTGGCCACTTCCTCCAAGTCGTTGTCAGCTAGAGCGATTATGTCGTCAAACGGAACAAAATGTGAACAGAAGCAGTGTCGCGCGACATGTTAAGTGTTTGCCAAACAAACTTCCTTAAATAACTCAGAGATAGACCACTTAATCATCAATCTTACAGCTTCATTTTTATTTACAGTCTGCTCAATGTAGCGCGTAAGCAGAGCCCTTCTTTGCTCTTCATTTAGGTTTATAGCATTCTTAATTAATGATAGATATAACTGGATAACACGAATCGTTTTATTTATCAGGTAAAGTGTCCTCAGGAGCAGGCGAATATGTATAACACAACCTTCTGTCTCTACAGCTATTCATCAGTTCACTGACTGACATTCTAACGAATCATTTTTTTTTATGGTCTATCGTTTGTCCTTTCTCTCTGTGTACTATCTCCCAGTGGAACATGAGTAAACAAGAAATAGCAAACACAAGAAACAGCACTGAAAATGAGGTCATACAAGAAATGGAAAATATAATATGCAATAATGGAAATGGAACTATACAAGAAATAGTTGGCCCAGCACTAAATTCACAGACACCGCAATAACAGCAAGAACTAGGATAGTGTATCTTCTTCAAGACTTTACAGTGAAGTAAAGTCCCACGAAGGAAAATATAGTTATCGTTAGTTTGTCTTAACTTAACCTCCCCTGCTGTTAAATGTCCAAGGGTTTCTAATTTTCATTTAATTTAATTCTCGTTTGTGACCGGTTTTTTGCTTCAGATGTTCTCGTTATGTTTGTTAAAAAATCGTCCTATGCTGATCTTTCTGCTTAATCATCTGATTAACCAATTTTAACTGTATTTCGGTATGTACTCAATGGTAGGAAATGCTATAACGAATACTACCCGTGACGATACAAGGTAAATGTGGAGAGGAAAAAGGAAAATGAAGAAGGAAAGGACAAAACAATAATACGAGTTAGTACCTAGAATTTTATAAATTTCTAAACTAAATGTCGATGTATTCATAGACTGTCCACTTAAGTGACGCGCCTTTGCCTGTAAGTAAATCGTATGTAGAAATAACGGTTATCGGTTATACTCAAACAAAACATTAACCTTCAATTGATCATTCATTGTAATTGGTTAGACCAGCTTCAATGCATGTCATTTATACTGTTGTTTCAATTAAATATAATACTTGGGGACTGTAATGTCATCGCTTTAAGTCGTGAACCAATCATGTGCTGTAGCTGTTAGCAAATAAATCTCAATAAAAGGCCCAACTGCATGTGACAAAAACGCATCAGCTGTATCAGCATGCTATTATGTGTTATAAAGTAAAGATTAAAACAAGACTATATGTGAGACTTGTCTGCAATGACATGAACAACAGTCACTTAGAAGAAATATCCAGATATATAGAGAAGTGTAGCACTAAGCTGGGATTACTTATTGAGAAACATGACAGCACAATCACAACCTGATAACATCTCACATGAACATTAACTATAGAAGCTACAGGTAACGAAGTGAGCTCATCTCTAACAGACGACAAGAAGTAAGAGTAATGACCAATACATATTTAACCTCTAACGAGAGTAATATAAAATGTAACTGTGCTATATCGCATATTGTGATCATGTATTTCCTCGCTGTTGCTATCTTCTGTTAACTGATTGAGCTAGAGTTTACGGCTGGGTCGACTGGAGAACGCCACATAGAGTTCGAATTTATGTTCACTCCATAGAAGTGTCAGATTGTTACCATTGTTGCACTTTCGCTAATTTCGTAATTTCACTTGAATGATCGGTTTATATTGTAGAAAGTGTATTGTAATGCATGTGTATGTTAGCAGGTCTTCATAAACTATTATAGTTTGTTTCCTTGGATTGGGTCAACAATTGAACTCCTAAATGGCGTCATAATACATTTGCAACAACAATTCACATATTTTATCTAGGCCAAAAGCATAGGAAGAATTAACTGATTGTGTTAAATGTGTCACGCGCCATTCAGATACTGACTTTATTATTGCTATTGTTATGATATTGTGTCGATAATATAAAGAACAACAGCTCACACGACACCTTCTCAAACGTCGAATTATCTTACGAAAAACAGTATTTTTGTGTTATTATTTATAATTCAAAGTGAATTCATTTTTTTAAACGGAGTTAACGTACACATTATATTATGTTTGTAATGCATTAAAACAGTAACTATACTAGGTCATCTTTTGTTGAAGGATTGCTAACAGTGATAGATCAATATGTTACTAAATTATATATCTACCACTCTCATCGCTTTTCAGAGTTCTGAATTTTGGTATAAAGTAAGTAAGATGATAAAGAAATGATATGAATGTTCACAAGAAATGATTACCTTCGTGGCTGTCCCTTCATGACTTGTGTCACTATAAAAGGATGTCTGTCACAAACGTTCATTATGTGCTCAAACATTCCATAACTGGCGAGTTTTTGTGATGAAGTCTACAATTTCTTGGTCATGAAAAAAGTGTTGTCATGTTGCCATTATGTTACTACCACAAGGAGACTAAAAGTGTAATCATTTGTTTTGTTCGTTTTGTATAGAATGTAATTAATGTGAATTTGCTGACAAAGACCAAATAAAATGCAAGATTATCATGCTAACATCATGACAAATAAGGAGGGCAAGGCTTTGTAAGAGATATTTGTCTGGAATATAGCCTACTAGTTAGTGCTGCAACATATCGTATCTCCTACTCTGAGAGTACTGCCCAAACATAGAGATTTGGGTAAATGATGCTTTGTTCAATATGTCTACGGGAGCTTTTATACAGGTATTGACATCCGAGCTCCAGGAATTGACCTGAAAGATGCTGACAGCGATGTAGTAGGATGTTACTTTATTTTGTTAATGTTTTATTGTATTGTCAAAACAGAGGCAGACATTGTGTTGCAGGTGAACTTCAGACAGAGCTTTATCGTATATAAACAAGGTGTGACATTTATCAGCCTCATGCAGAAAGCAGTGATATGGTTCTCATTGAATAACTGTATAGGCAGCTAAGTAATCACGTTTTTGACTTTCTGTTCATAGGTTATAGAGAGGACTTATGTAATGTGGTGCCGATTTGTGGTTTGGTCGGTGTATCACACCGTAGTTTGTGGACTCAATTAAACGACTAAGCGGATACAATACCTTGAGTCGACAGTGCCTCAGGACTTGCCAAGGAGCCATTGAATAAAATGCATGGCAAACATTAAGACATCGACGCCTGATTGAGACTGCTGTCCGTTTTCTAACCAAACTCGCGGTGTTGTGGATGCTGTACATCATCACAGACTGCGGGGAGAGGCACCTGCTCATTACATTATTATCCTGCCCTCCATTGTGGGATAACCGTAGTGATGCCTCATCGCCCTGCATATGGCATTCCTCCATCCAAGTATTATGCTCATGGCCCCACTGTATATTTGGTGTCAGTCTTTCACTCAGCGCATGGCTGAACATTAGAAATAAGGCCATAACCATCAATATCAATCATCAATTCTTGGTATCATCATCATATTCATCATCAAGTACCGGGCCTGCTGGCGTAGGTGATCATGTCTCTCCACTTCTTTCGATCTATACAGTTCTTTGTCATTTCTGTTGTTGACCTGTTGTTGTTCTTGTATGTTGTCTTATTGTCCACGATTCGCATCCAAATGTTAAGACTGGATCTACGTAACATTTAAGAACTCTTTTACTTGTTTCCAACAGAAAACCACCGTCGTAACTTTTTTGTACAATCGTGAATCAGTCCTTGGTAAAGGTGGACAAGAATATGACGTTCATTGTATGCGGCCTAAATAAAATTTGGAGAAATACCTATACTAGAAGTACAATCTCACATATGTCTGTGGTTGTAATATAGATAAAGAAGGAAGAACAGAAAATGATACAAAAATAAGGATATCAAAAGCAAGAGGAGCTTTCATTGCACTGGGAAACATATTGAAATCCAAAGAAATTAGTTTAAATACAAAAAATTAAAATTTTCAACTCAAATGTTAAGTCGGTCCTATTATATGGCTGTGAAACACGGAGAACAACTAAATTGACAATCATGAAGATACATAATTTCATTAATGGATGCTTACGCAGAATAAAATGATGGAAATGGCAGGACAAAATCACTAACATAGAATTATGGGAATGTACCAGTCAAATACCAGTGTATAAAGAGATGCAGCGAAGACGATGGTGCTGGATAGGACACACACTGCGGAAGCCAACTGAGAGTATTACACAACAGGTCTTTTTTTGGAATCCCCAGGGGGAAAAGACAAAGAGAAAGACCAAGGAGTTCTTGGAGAAGACAGATAGAAGCAGAGTCGAAGATAATGGGGAAAACATGGAATGATCTTAAAAGAATGGCAAAAAACAGATCGACATGGAAAGTGTTTGTTGAAGACCTATGCTACACAGGGAGCTAAAAAGGTAAAAGAAGAAGTCTGCGGCCTTCATTACCCTTACTTCTCAGAGCCCATACCTTTTTTCATTAACACTTGAGCTATGTGTTAGATGACAGCACAACTTTAAGTAAACTGCAATCCTAGGTGCCGTAATGCGTGGATATCTACAACATCCTTTGACGTTTCCTCTTTATTGTATGCTAATGATGCATATACGCGTATGTTATTAATAAAATTAATATTTCGTTTTATATAGGCAACATTACCCAGTTGGTATATTACGCAGACGATTTACACTGTTCTGTATCTCTCCGGATATTTTTTTTTACTCACTCCGGAAATAACTGAATGCAACCCCATCCATGGGGCCTAATGCCTCCATAAAATATTATTTTGTATTCAGTAGAATAGATGTACCTAAGGTTATCTCATCTGAAAGAGTTTGACTGAAAGATGCTCGTCCACAAGACAGTTCTATTATAGAGTACCCTCCCATAGTCTTTGGCTATCCCAAGCACGTCTGCAAGATAACAAAACAGAAGCAAATAATGTTGTTTATTCCATACAGCAGCTGGTGAAAATATAATATTGTTAATTCAACCAAAGAAATATCTTACTGTTATCTCATAAACTTAGAGTCCAAGATGAAATCTTATTTCACTAACACGAAAAAAGAAAAATAAATAAAACCTCAATTAACTCCTCTATATTTATGGTAAACCGCTGAAGATAATTGTAGATCGTTGACAACACATACTACATGAGCAAACTGGCATAATACATAGACTTTGGAACTCAAAGAATGACTGACACAGAGAATGAGTAAAATGGTGAGTAAATGGGTGAGTAAGTGAATGAGTAAGTGAATGATTAAGTAAATGGGTAATTAAATGGGTAAGTGGGCGAGTAAGTGAACGAGTAAGAGGGTGAATAAGTGAATGAGTAAGTGAATGAGTAAGTGAGTAAGCACATGGGTAAGCGGTTGAGTAAATGGGGGAGTAAGTGAATGAGTAAGTGAATGAGTAAGTGGGTGAGTAAGTAAATGGGTAAGTGGGTGAGTAAATGGGGGAGTAAGTGAATGAGTAAGTGAATGAATGAGTGAATGAGTAAGTGAATGAGTAAGTGAATCAATAAGTAAATGAGTATGTGAGTGGTTAAGGTGGTGAGTAAGTGAATGAGTAAGTGAATGAGTTAGTATGTGAGTAAATGGGTTAGTAAGTAGATGAGTAAGTGAATGTGTAAGTGAATAAGTAAGTGAATGAGTAAGTGAATGAGTGTGTGAGTAAGTGGTAGAGTAAATGATTGAGTATGTGGGGCAATAATTGAATGAGTAATTTGTGAGTAAGTGAAAGAATAAGTGAATAAGTAAGGGAATGAGTATGTGGGTGTGTACGTGAATTAGTAAGTGAGTGAGTAGGAGGATGAGTAAGTGAGTGAAAATTTTTAAAGAGTAAGCTGGTGAGTAATTGAATGAGTACGTGTGTGAGAAAGTGGGTGAGTAAGTGGATGAGTATGTGAGTGAGTAAGTGGGTGGTAAGTTAATGAGTAAGTGAGTGAGTAAGTTAGTTAGTGAATGAGGAAGTGAATGAGTAAGTGATTGAGTGGGTGAGTAAGTGAATGAGTATGTGGATGAGTAAACGGGAGCTTAAGTGAATGAGGAAGTGGGTTAATATGTGAATGAGTAAGAGAATGAATAAGTGGGTGAGTTAGTGAATGTGTAAGTGGGTGATTAAGTGAATGAGTAAGAGAATGAGTATGTGAGTGGTTAAGTGGGTTAGTAAGTTAATGAGTAAGTGGTTAAATAAATGGGTTAGTAAGTAGATGCGTAAGTGAATGTGTAAGTAAATAAGTAAGTGAATGGTAAGTGAATGAGTGTGTGAATAAGTGGGAGAGTAAGTTGGTGAGTATGTGCTTGAATAATTGAATGAGTAAGTGGTGAGTAAGTGGGTGAGTAAGTGATGAGTAATTGAATGAGTAAGTGTGTGAGAAAGTGGGTGAGTAAGTGGATGCGTATGTGAGTGAGTAAGTGGGTGAGTAAGTGGGTGAGTAAGTATGTGAGTAAGTGGGTGAATAAGTGAATGAGTAAGTGAGTGAGTGAGTTAGTAAGTGAATGAGTGTGTGAGTAAGTGGGAGAGTATGTGATTGAGTATGTGTATGAGTAAGTGGGTGAGTAAGTGGGTGAGTATGTGGGTGAATAATTGAATGAGTAAGTGGTGAGTAAGTGAAAGAGTAAGTGAATATGTAAGGGATTGAGTACGTGGGTGTGTAAGTGAATTAGTAAGTGAGTGAGTAAGCGGATGAGTAAGTGAGTGAAAATTGTTAATGGGTAAGATTGTGAGTAATTGAAAGTGTAAGTCAGTGAGTAAGTGGGTGAGTAAGTGGGTGAGTAAGTGAATGAGTAAGTGAGTAAGTTAGTCATTAAGTGAATGAGAAAGTGAATGAGTAAGTGGGTGAGTAATTGAGTGAGTAAGTGAGTGAGTAAGTGAGAGAGAGAGTGAACAAACTGGCATAATGCATAGACTTTGGTACTGAAAGAATGACTAACACGGAGAATGTGTAAGTCGGTGAGTAAGTGAATGAGTGAGTGAGTGAATGAGTAAATAAATGTGTAAGTGAAGGAATAAGTGGGTGAATAAGTAAGTGAGTAAGTGAGTGAGTAAGTCGGTGAGTAAGTTAGTGACTAAGTTTGTGAGTAAGTGAATGAGCAAGTGGGTGAGTAAGTGAGTGAGTAAATGAATGAGTGAATGAGTAGGTAAATCAGAAAATGGTTGAGTAAGGGAAAGTGTAAGGGAACAAGTAAGTGCGTGAGTAAGTGAATGATAAAGTAGGTGAGAAAGGGAGTGAGTACGTGAATAAGTAAGTGAATGAGTAAGTGGGGAAGCAAGGGAATTAGTGTGTGGGTTAGTAATTGAATGAGTAAATAAGTGATTAAGTTGATGAGTAAGTGGGTGAGTATGTGAGTGATTAAGTGAATGAGTAAATGGGTGTGTAATTGAAGGAGTAAGTGAGTGAGTAAGTAGATGACTAAGTGTGTGAGTACGTGGGTTAGTAAGTATGTGAGTAAGTGAATGAGTAAGTTGGGGGAATAAGCGAGACGAGCAATTAAATGAGTAAGTGAATGATTAAGTGAGTGAGTAAGTGAATGAGTAAGTGAATGTGTAAGTGGGTGATTAAGTGAATGAATAAGTGAATGAGTAAGGGTGTGATTAAGTGAATGATGTAGTGAATGAGTAAGTGAATGAGTAAGTGGGTGAGTAAATGAATAAGTAAGTGGGTGAGTAATTTGGTGTAAGTGAATGGGTAAGTGGGGGATTAAGTTGGAAGCGTAAGTTAAGGAGTAAGTGAATGATTATGTGGCTGAGTAAGTGAATGAGTAAGTGGGTGAGCAATTCAATGAGTAAGTGAATGAGTAAGGGTGTGAGTAAGTGAATGAGTATGTGGATGAGTAAGTGAATGAGCAAGTGAATGAGTATGTGATTGAATATATGGATGAGTACGTGAATGACTAATGGAGTAAGTGAGCGAGTAAGTGGGTGAGTAAGTGTGTGATTAAGGGAATGATTTAGTGAATGAGTAAGTGGGTAAGTGGGTGGATAAATGGGTGAGTAAGTTGGTGAGTGAGTAAAAATATGAATTAGCAAGTGAATGAGTAAGTGGATGAAGGAGTGAATGTATAAGCGGGTGAGTAAGTAAATGAGTAAGTGAATAAATAAGTGGGTAAGTGAATGAGCAAGTGTATGTGTAAGGGATTGAGAACGTGGGTATGTTAGTGCTTGGGAATGTGGGTGAGTAAGTGGGTGCGAAAGTGAATGAGAAAGTGAGTGAGTAAGTGAGTGAGTAAGTCAATGAATTTGTGAATGATTATGTGTGTGACTAAGTTAATGAGTATCTGTGTGATTAAGTGAGTGAGTAATTGAGTGAACAAACTGGCGTAATACATAGACTTTGGAACTCAAAGAATGAATATCACGGAGAATGAGTAAGTGGATTAGTAAGTGAGTGAGTGAATGAATGAGTAAATAAATTAGTAAGTGAAATAATAATTGAGTAGGTAAGCAAGTGACAAAGTGGGTGACTAAATGAATGAGCAAGTAGGTGAGTAAGTGAGCGAGTAAGTGAATGAGTGAATGAGTAAGTAAATCAGTAAGTGGTTGAGTAAGTGAATATGTAAATGAATGAGTAAGTGCGTGAGTAAGTGAATGATAAAGTAGGTGAGAAATGGAGTGACTAAGTGAATGAGTATGTGAATGAGTAAGTGGGTGAGTAATTGGCTGAGTAAGTGAGTGTAAGTGGGTGAATAATTGAATGAATAAGTGGGTGAGAACGTGAATATGTAAGTAAATAAGCAAGGGAATGAGTACGTGGGATAGTAAGTGAATGAGTAAATGGGTGAGTAATTGAAAGAGTAAGTGAGTGAGTAAGTTGGTGAATATGTGGATGAGTATGTGCGTGAGTAAATGCGTGACTAAGTGAGTGAATAAGTGAATGAATAGTGAATTAGTAAGTCAATAAATACGTGAATGAGTAAGGGGGTGAGTAAGTGAAAGAGTAAGTGAATGAGTAAATGAATGTGTGAGAATGAATGAGTAGTGACTGAGTAAGTGGATTATAATGTGGGTGAGTAATTTGGTGAGTAAGTAAATGAGTAAGAGGGGGAGTAAGGGGGAAGTGTTAGTGAATGAGTAAGTGAATGATTAAGTGGGCGAGTAAGTAAATGAGTAAGTGAATGGGTAAGTGGATGATTAAGTGAATAAGTATAAGTAAGTGAATGAGTAATTGGCTGGGTAAGTGGGTGATTAAGTAAATGAGTAAGTAGGTGAGTAAGTGAATTAATAATTGAATGAGTAAGGGGTGTTAAGTGGGTGAAAAATTGAATAAGTGAATAAGCAAGGGGATGAGTACGTTGATTAGTGCTTGTGAATGAGTTAGTTAGTGAATGAGTAAATGAGTGATTAAGTGAGTGAATAAGTGGCTGAGTATGTGAGTGAGTACGTGAATGAGTAAATGGGTGAGTAATTGAAAGTGTAAGTGAGTGAGTAAGTGGATGACTAATTGGGTGACTAAGTGAGTGAGTAAGTGGGTGAGTAAGTGCGTGAGTAAGTGAATGAGTAAGTGAAAAAGTATGTGGGTGAGTAAGTGGGTGAGTAAGTGAATGCGTAAGTGAGTGAGTAAGTGAGTGAATAAGTAAATGAGTAAGTGAATGAGTAAGGGGGTGAATAAATGAAGGAATAAGTGAATGATTAAATGAATGTGAGAGAATGAATGAGCAGTGAATGAGTAAGTAGATTAGAATGTGGGTGAGTAATTTGGCGAGTAAGTGAAATAGTAAGTGGGAGAGTAAGTGGGAAGAGTAAGTAAATGAGTAAGTAAATTATTAAGTGGGTGAGTAAGCGAATGAATAAGTTAATAAGTAAATGGGTGATTAAGTGAATAAGTAAGTGAATGAGTAATTGGCTGTGTAAGTGGGTGATTAAGTGAATGAGTAAGTGGGTGAATAAGTGAATGAATACGTGAATAAGTAAGGGGTGAGTAAGTGAATGATGTAGTGAATGAGTAAGTGAATGAGTAAGTGGGCGAGTAAGTGGGTGAGTAAATGAATGAGTAAGTGAATGAGTAAGTGAATGAAAAAGTGGGTGAGTAAGTGGGTTATTAAGTAGGTGAGTAAGAGTAAGTGAATAAGTGTGTGAATGATTAAATGAATGAGTGCGTGAGAAAGTGTGTGAGTAAGAAGGTGAGTAAGTGATTGAGTATAAGGGTGAGGAAGTGGGTGTGTACGTGGGTGAGTATGTGGGTATGTAATTGAATGAGTAAGTGAATACGTAAAAGAATGAAAAAGTGGGTAAGTAAGTGAAAGAGTATATGGGTGAGTGAGTGGATGAGTAAGTGAATGAGTAATTGAATGAGTAAGTGAGTGGGTAAGTGAATGTTAAATTGAATGTGTAAAGATGTGAGTAAGTGAATGAGTAAGTGAATGAGTATGTGGGTAAGTAAGTGAGTGAGTAAGTGGGAAGTGTAAGTGAATAGGTAAGTGAATAATTAAGTGTGTGAGTAAATGGGTGAGTGAATGAGTAAGTGGGAGATTAAGTGAATGAGTAATTGAATGAGTAAGTGGGTGAGTATGTACGTGATTAAGTGAATGAACGTGGTTGAGTAAGTGAATGAGTAAGTGGTTGAGTAAGTGGGTTATTAAGTGAATGAGTAAGTGGGTGAGTAAGTGAATGAATAAGTGAAAGTGTAAGTTTGTGAGTAAGTGAATGAGTAAGTGAATGAGTATGTGGGAGAGTTAGTGAATGTGTAATTGGGTGAGTAAGTGAGTGAGTAATTGAGAGAGTAAGTGTGTGAGTAAGTGAGATTGATTAAGTGAGTTCGTAAGGGAGTGAGTAATTAGGTGAGCTAACTGGCATAATACATAGACTTTGGACCTAAAAGAATGACTAACGTGGAGAATGAGTATGTGGGTGAACAAGTGAATGAGTATTTGAATGAGTAAATCGTTGATTAAGTGAATGAGTAAGTGAATGATTGAGTGGTTAAGTAAGTGAATGAGTAAGTGAATGTGTAAGTGAATGAATATGTGGGTGAGTAAATGAATGAGTAAGTGAATGTATAATTGGGTATGTAAGTGGGTTAGTAAGTGAAAAAGTAGTGGGTGAATATGTGGGTGTGTAAGTAAATGAGGAAGTGGGTAAGGAAGTGAATGTGAGTAAGTGGCTGAGAAAGTGGGTGAGTAAGTGGGTGAGAAAGAGTGTAAGTAAATGGGTTAGTAAGTGAATGAGTAAGTGAGTGAGTAAGTGGGTGAGTACATTGGTGAGTAAATGTAAGAGTAAGTGAATGTGTAAGTGGGTGAGTAAGTGGGTGAGTAAGTGTGTGAGTGAGTGAATAAGTAAATGAGTAAGTAAATGATTAAGAAAATGAGTAAGTGAATGAGTAATTCAGTGAGTCAGTGAATGAGTATGTGAATGAATAAGTAAAGGAGTTAGTGGTTCAGAAAATCTAAGTTACAGTGAGTGATTGAATGCATGGGTGAGTGAATATGTCGTATAATGAGTCAATGATTCAGTCACTGAATCTGTGGTGTTATGAATTACTTAGTTCGTGAGTTTTTGTGTTAGTGAGACATCTGTCAGCGAATGAGTGAATGGAACCGTGAGTGCAAGTGTTAATAAAAGAGTAAGTGAGTTATTGGCAATTTAATGAGTGAGATTGTGTATTATGAAATTAAAAACATATAATTTCTCATATGTTAATTTGGAAGGATACGGTATATTAAGTGGAAAAGAAAGAATTAACAGTGTCCTTATGATTGACCAAACAAACCAAACAAATATGGTCCGAGATGAAATTAAAGGTAGGTAGAACAAACCTAATGACATATACAACGATAAATAAAAAAGTTATGGAGATGAAACATGATCGCATGAATGTGGGGATTTCTTAATTAAATCCAATCGTAAATGAGGACGTAATCAAAGTGACACAACTAGCAATCTGTACAGTATGATCTGTTAAATTGTGTGTAGAAGCGCATAATGAAATGAGTCGGTCGCGTTATGATGATTATGTGACCTAGAAAAAGTACTGTTGCTTCTAGAAACTGTAGAAAGGGAGAGTAGTAGAGGTAGATAGAGAATGAAATGGAAAGGTAACATCAAAGAGTGGGCACACCTCAACTTTATAGTCTCATATTATGACTTTAGTAGAAAGAGCCATAGATATGAAAACATGTATATGCCTATGTGACATAGAATATACTAAAGCATTTCATAAAATAAATCACCAATGAAATAACCAATTTTAGAAGGCATTCAATTTGACAACACATTTCTTAGAATAATAAGAAGGTTTACCAGCAACAAAAAAAGCGGATATAAGAACGGGAAAACAACAGGGAATATTTCAACGAATAAAACAAGATGTTAGTCAAGGTTGTGTTCTGTCATCGGAATTATTTAATAATGATAGAAGTCATGGTGGCAACAAGAAAAGGACATCACCACAATACACAATAAAAACAACTGTAATGATTTTAAAACAAGGAAATGAATTTAAATATCTGGAAACAAAAGTTAACTTCATATGGTAGATGTACAGCAGAGGTGAGATGAAAATAGATCATGCAAAAACCCCGTTCCAAACAAATTAGAAATATATTGTGTAATCCATTTTTTACAATATAAACAAGAAAATGAGTTCTAAATTGCATATAGAACTAATTGTAACATATGGATGTAAATCATGGATAATAGGACAACAGATAAGAAAATCACTGGAGGCTGTAAAACTGATTTCACAGAAAAATGTTGAGAAAACAATGGACAGCTAAGAAGAGTAATGAAAACGTTTTAGAATAGACTAAACCATAAAAGGGAGCAGCTAATTGGCAAGGAAGACACAATCATTATTTTTTTTTGGCCTCGAAATGAGAAGGGGACAGCTGGAATATATTGTGACAACTAGGAAAATTGAGGGACAAAGAGACAGAAGGAATAATAAAAAAAACGTCGCCTGCCATCTTAAGGGAATTATTTGGGGGAATAACAACATCAATAATAAACAACTGTCGAGATCGAGAGTTATGAAGATACATTATCACCTACGCCAGCAGACCTGGTACCTGATGACGATGATAGTGTCACTGAAAATGTATAGAAATTGAGACGTTTAACGAAGTCTTTCAGTGATGACCTTCTCACTCTCGGGGTTATGGGAAGAAGAAGAAACAAAAATAAGTTAGTATTAAGCAGGTAAACATAAAGAAAGAAAGGAAAAACCTTGTTTCGATTAAAAGCTTAATCGGGTACACACCAACAAATATACACACAAAAACTAGCACGAAAGACAAGTACTTATGTGAAAATAGATATAGTCTCCTGTAGGCTGAATGACCGGAAAAGGAAGTGTGACCATGACTAATTGTGCCAATCTCAATAAAAGGCCAAACTGTATGTGACGCAATCGCATGCAGTGTGGGACTTGTAAGCAACGACACGAAAAACAGTCACTTAGAAGAAATATCAAAATATATAGAGAAGTATAGCACTGAGATGGGATTACTTATTGAGAAACATGACAGCACAATCACAAACTGATAACATCTCACATGAACATTAACTATAGAAGCTACAGGTAATGAAGTGAGCTCATCTCTAACAGACGACAAGAAGTATAGTACTTCTTCTGCTTTTCTCTTTTCACTGATACCTAAAAGGTGTCGTGGTTTATATCATTTGTCGTTCTTGAGCTGCTCGAATTGTCTGAATTAGTGATTTTCCTTTGTTGTTACATGTCTCTGTCACTGATACCTAAAAGGTGTCGTGGTTTATATCATTTGTCGTTCTTGAGCTGCTCGAATTGTCTGAATTAGTGATTTTCCTTTGTTGTTACATGTCTCTGTCACTGATACCTAAAATGTGTCGTGGTTTATATCATTTGTCGTTCTTGTGCTGCTCGAATTGTCTGAATTAGTGATTTTCCTTTGTTGTTACATGTCTCTGTCACTGATACCTAAAAGGTGTCGTGGTTTATATCATTTGTCGTTCTTGAGCTGCTCGAATTGTCTGAATTAGTGATTTTCCTTTGTTGTTACATGTCTCTGTCACTGATACCTAAAAGGTGTCGTGGTTTATATCATTTGTCGTTCTTGAGCTGCTCGAATTGTCTGAATTAGTGATTTTCCTTTGTTGTTACATGTCTCTGTCACTGATACCTAAAAGGTATCGTGGTTTATATCATTTGTCGTTCTTGAGCTGCTCGAATTGTCTGAATTAGTGATTTTCCTTTCTGGTTACATGTCTCTGTCACTGATACCTAAAAGGTGTCGTGGTTTATATCATTTGTCGTTCTTGAGCTGCTCGAATTGTCTGAATTAGTGATTTTCCTTTGTTGTTACATGTCTCTGTCACTGATACCTAAAAGGTGTCGTGGTTTATATCATTTGTCGTTCTTGTGCTGCTCGAATTGTCTGAATTAGTGATTTTCCTTTGTTGTTACATGTCTCTGTCACTGATACCTAAAAGGTGTCGTGGTTTATATCATTTGTCGTTCTTGTGCTGCTCGAATTGTCTGAATTAGTGATTTTCCTTTGTTGTTACATGTCTCTGTCACTGATACCAAAAAGGTGTCGTGGTTTATATCATTTGTCGTTCTTGTGCTGCTCGAATTGTCTGAATTAGTGATTTTCCTTTGTTGTTACATGTCTCTGTCACTGATACCTAAAAGGTGTCGTGGTTTATATCATTTGTCGTTCTTGTGCTGCTCGAATTGTCTGAATTAGTGATTTTCCTTTGTTGTTACATGTCTCTGTCACTGATACCTAAAAGGTGTCGTGGTTTATATCATTTGTCGTTCTTGTGCTGCTCGAATTGTCTGAATTAGTGATTTTCCTTTGTTGTTACATGTCTCTGTCACTGATACCTAAAAGGTGTCGTGGTTTATATCATTTGTCGTTCTTGTGCTGCTCGAATTGTCTGAATTAGTGATTTTCCTTTGTTGTTACATGTCTCTGTCACTGATACCTAAACGGTGTCGTGGTTTATATCGTGTGTCGTTCTTGTGCTGCTCGAATTGTCTGAATTAGTGATTTTCCTTTGTTGTTACATGTCTCTGTCACTGATACCTAAAAGGTGTCGTGGTTTATATCATTTGTCGTTCTTGTGCTGCTCGAATTGTCTGAATTAGTGATTTTACTTTGTTGTTACATGTCTCTGTCACTGATACCTAAAAGGTGTCGTGGTTTATATCATTTGTCGTTTTTGTGCTGCTCGAACTGTCTGAATTAGTGATTTTACTTTGTTGTTACATGTCTCTGTCACTGCATCTATCCATCTTCTTCTGGGTCTTCCTCTTGGTCTTTTTCCATGCATTCTCGAGAAGAACGCCCTTGATGGTGATTGGTGAGGATTCATTCTGACCAGGTGGCCAAACCATTTAAGTTGTTGTTGTTCTTTATATTCTTGGCATCTTATGTTGTTATATATATTCTTCAGAGTACTGACCACTACATATTTAACCTCTAACGAGAGTAATATAAAATGTAACTGTGCTAGCTCGCATATTGTGATCATGTATGTCCTCGCTGTCGCTATCTTCTGTTAACAGATTGAGCTAGAGTTTACAGCTGGGTCGACTGGAGAGCGTCACATAGAGTTGGAATTTATGTTCAGTCCATAGAAGTGTCAGATTGTAGCCATTGTTGCACTTTCGCTAATTTCTTAAATTCACTTTACCGATCGGTGACTTATGAAGAAAGAAAAATGGTAATGCATGTATATTGTATGAGGAAGTGGGTTATAAGAACAATCATATAAGGTTAGCGAGTTTTCATAAATTATTATAGTGTGTTTATTTCTTTGTTTCCTTGGATTGGGTCAACAATTGAACTATTAAATGGCGTCATGATATATTTGCAACAACAATTCACATATTTTATCTAGGCCAAAAGCAAAGGAAGAGTTAACTGATTGTGTTAAATGTGTCGCGCGCCATTCAGATACTGATTTTATTACTACTATTGTTATGATATTGTATCGATAATATAAAGAACAACAAGCACACACGACACTTTCCCAGACGTCGAATTATCTTACGAAAAACGTTATTTTTGTGTTTCTTATTTATAATTCAGACTGACGTCATTTTTTAAACGGAGTTAACGTACACATTATAGTATATTTGTAATGCATTAAACAGTTATTAGATTAGATCACCTTTTGTTGAATGATTGCTAACAGTGATAGATCAATATGTTACTAAATTATATATCTACACTCTCAACGCTTTTCAGGATACTGATTTTTGGTATAAAGTAAGTAAGACGACAAAGAAATGATATGAATGTTCACAGGAAATGATTACCTTGATGGCCGTCCCTTCACTTGTGTCACTATACAAGGATGTCTGTCACAAACGTTCATTATGTGCTCAAACATTCCATAACTAGCGAGTTTTTGTGATGAAGTACTACAATTTCTTGGTCATGAAAAAAGTGTTGTCATGTTGCCATTATGTTACTACCACAAGGAGACTAAAAGTGTTGTCATGTTGCCATTATGTTACTACCACAAGGAGACTAAAAGTGTAATCCTTTGTTTTGTTCGTTTTGTATAGAATGTAATTAATGTGAATTTGCTGACAAAAACCAAAAAATCTCAAAAATTATGAGGCTAACATCATGAAAAATAAGGTGGGCAAGGCTTTGAAAGAGATATTTGTCTGGAACATAGCCTACTAGTTAGTGCTGCAACATACCATATCTCTACTCTGAGAGTGCTGCCCAAACATAGAGATTTGGGTAAATGTTGCTTTGTTCAATATGTCTACGAGAGCTTTTATGCAGGTATTGACATCCGAGCTCCAGGAATTGACCTGAAAGATGCTGACAGCGATGTAGTAGGATGTTACTTTATTTTGTTATTGTTTTATTGTATTGTCAGAACAGAGGCAGACATTGTGTTGCAGGTGAACTTCAGACAGAGCTTTATCGTATATAAACAAGTTGTGACATTTATCAACCTGATGCAGAAAGCAGTGATATGGTTCTCATTGAATAACTGTATAGGCAGCTAAGTAATCACGTTTTTGACTTTCTGTTCATAGGTTATAGAGATGACTTATGTAATTTGGTGCGGATTTGTGGTTTAGTCGGTGTATCTCACAGTAGTTTGTGGACTCAATTAAACGACTAAGCGGATACAATACCTTGAGTCGGCAGCGTCTCAGGAGTTGCCAAGGAGACATTGAATAAAACGCATGGCAAACATTAAGACATCGACGCCTGATTGAGACTGCTGTCCCTTTTCCTACCAAACTCGCGGTGTTGTGGATGCTGTACATCATCACAGACTGCGGGGAGAGGCACCTGCTCATGACATTATTATTCTGCCCTCCATTGTGGGATAACCGAAGTGATGCCTCATCGCCCTGCATATGGCGTTCCTCCATCCAAGTATTATGTTCATCGCCTCATTGTATATTTGGTGTCAGTCTTTCACTCAGCGCATGGCTGAACATTAGAAATGAGACCATAACCATCTATATCAATCATCAGTCTTTGGTATCATCATCATAATCATCATCATGTACCGGGCCTGCTGGTGTAGGTGATCATGTCTCTCCACAATTTTGATCTCGACAGCTATTTACCATTTCTGTTGTTGACCTTCTGCCAATCCATTCTTTTAAGCTGTTTGTTATATTTTCTATTTGCTTCCCTCTATCTTTTCGTCCCTCATTTTTTCCAGTTGTTACAATATATTCCAGTTGTTCTCTTCTCATTACTTGGCCAGAAAATTATGATTATTTCTTCCTAATATTGGAAATTAGCTCTCTATTTGCTATTCACTGAAATCCAGTTGAAATCCACTCGATATAACAGCTTTAAATCAAAAAGATATTAAAGATACCTATACAATACAAGTAAAGAACACATACCAGAAGCTGCTAGAGGAAGGAATTGAACAATACAGAAGAGAAAATCCTGATGAAAAAGTAACAACCAAATGGCAATGCATAAAGGAAAGCATACAAAAAGCCTGCGACACCTTACCCAAAAGAGAAAAGAACAAAAAACAAAAATGGATAACTAACACCATCTTAGAAAAAAATGGAAGAAAGGAGACAAGCGAAGAACACTGCCCAATACAATAAAATAGATAATGAGATACGCAAAATGTGCAAAAAGGCAAAAGAAGACTGGCTCAGCCAAAAATGTATAGAAATAGAAACTATGGAAAGCAAACAAGACCTAAGAGGAATGCACACAGAAATAAAGAGAATGACTAATAAAAATAAAAAAGCCACAGAAGGTGGATGCATTGCAGATAAAAAAGGAAAAATGCTAACAGACAATAAGGATATCATAGATAGATGGCAGGAATATATAACAGAACTATTTCATGATCAAAGGGACAAGAAACCAGTTATAAAATGTACATCAGGCTATAAAATCTTAAAATCTGAGGTGGAAAAAGCTATAAAAGCAATGAATAGGGGAAAAGCAGCAGGACCTGAAAGCATACAGATAGATATGATACATACCAAATTAACTAAAAACATCAACTTTCATTGCATTGCCTAAAAAGAATGGTGCAGTTGAATGCAGTGACTTTAGAACAATAAGCCTAATGAGCTATGTTACAAAAATCTTGCTAAAAGTTATACAAGGAAGGATTCAGAATAAAATCAATACTGAAATAGATGAGCAGCAATTTGGATTTAGGAAAAATAGCGGGACAAAAGAAGCCATATTCTGCATGAGAACATTAATCGAAAAATACACAGAAGTAAACAAACCAATATATGCCTGCTTCATAGACTACACCAAAGCTTTTGATAGAGTACACCACAAACAACTTATAGAATGTCTAAAAGAGATACATCTAGATGACATGGATATACGACTAATATGCAATCTATACTGGGAGCAAACAGCAATAATAAAATATAACAAAGAGTTCTCTACACCCATTGATATAAAAAGAGGAGTAAGACAAGGATGCATCCTATCACCAAGCTTGTTCAATCTTTACACTAAGCAAATCTTTAAAAACATCATAGAGATGCCAGGCCTACAAATTAATGGAAAGATAATCAATAACCTAAGATATGCTGACGATACTGTACTACTAGCAGAAAATCCTAAAGATCTACAACAATTACTTAATGAAATAAACACGACAAGCAAAAAATATGGACTAGATATGAACATCAAAAAGACTAAAACTATGATCATAAACAAAGAAAATACTCCAAACCTACAAGTGGATATCAAAATTGAAGGAATAGACCTTGAGACAGTTCAGAACTATAACTACCTTGGACATACAATAACCAGTGATGGAAAATGTACAACTGAAATAAACAAAAGAATAGGAATGGCAAAAAGTAATTTTAATGTTATGAAGGACATACTAACATCAAAACAAATAACACCAAAGCTAAAACTAAGAATAGCAAAATGTTACATCTTCTCAATATTCCTATATGGTGCTGAAACATGGACATTAGACAAGAAAACAGAACAGAGAATTGAAGCCTTCGAAATGTGGATTTATAGAAGAATAGGTAGAATTGGATGGAAGGAAAAGAAAACAAACCATGAAGTCTTAAAACAACTAAAAATGAAAAGAGAACTTCTGAACACAATTAGAACAAGACAAATGCGATTCTTGGGCCATGTTAAAAGACACAACAGCCTACTGAAAGTAATCCTGGAGGGGAAAATACAAGGTAAAAGAGGCAGAGGCAGACCAAGATTAACATGGACGAGTAACATCAAAAGATGGACAAATCAACCGATGACAACCTGCACCATCAAAGCAAGAGATAGAGCAGAATGGCGCTCCATGGTAGCCTACCTTCGTTGCGGAGACGGCACTCAATGATGATGATGATTTGCTATTACCTCTTTCAGAACATTTTCATTACTCTTCTTAGCTGTCCATGGTTACTCTCAACATTCTTATGTAAAACCACATTTCTACAGACTCAGTGATTTTCTTGTCTGCTGTCCTATTGTACATGATTCGCATCCATATGTTAAGACTGGATCTACGTAACATTTAAGAATTCTTTTTCTTGTTTCTAACAGAAAACCACCGTCGTAACTTTTTTGTACAATCATGAATAAGTCCTTGGTATAGGTGGACAAGAATATGACGTTCATAGTCTGCGGCCTTCATTACCCTTACATCTGAGAACCCATACCTTTTTTCATTAACACTGGAGCTATGTGTTAGATGACAGCACAACTTTAATTAAACTGCAATCTTAAGTAACATAATGAGTGGATACCTACAACAACCTTTGATGTTTCCTCTTTATTGTATGCTAATGATGCATATACGCGTATGTTATTAATAAAATTAATATTACGTTTCAATTGTGTGTGAGTAAGTGAATGAGTAAATGAAAGAGTAAGTTGGTGAGTAAGTGGGTGAATAAGTGATTGCGTAAGTGGGAGATTAAGTGGGTGAGTAAGTGGGTGAGTAAGTGAATAAGCAAGTGAATGAGAAAGTGGGTGAGTAAGTGGGTTAGTAAGTGGGTGAGTATATGTGTGAGTACGTGTGTGAGTAAGTGGGTGAGTGTGTGAATATGTGAATGAGTAAGTAAATGAGTAAGTGAATGAGTCAGTGAATCAGAAAATCTAGGATTCAGTGAGTGATTGAATAGATGGGTGAGTGAATTTGTCATATAATGAGTCAATGATTTTGTCACTGAATCTGTGATGTTATGAATTATTAAATGTGTGAGCTATTGTGTCAGTGAGGCATCTGTCAGTGAATGAGTGAATGGAACAGTGAGTGCAAGTGTTAATCCGAGAGTAAGTGAGTTAGTGGCCATTTAATGAGTGAGAATGTGTATTGTGAAATGAAAAATATAATTTCTCGTGTGTTAATTTGAAAAGATAACGTATATTAAGTGGCAAAGAAAGAATTAACAGTTTCCCAAATTACCAAACAAACTAATCAAATATGGTCCGAGAGGAAATTAAAGTCTCATATTATGACTTTAGTAGAAAGAGCCATAGAGATGAAAACATATTTATACCTATGTGACATACAATATACCAAAGCATTTCCTAAAATAAATCACCAAAGAAATAACCAAATTTTAGAAGGCTTACAATTTGACAACAGATTTCTGAGAATAATAAGAAGTTGTACCGGCAACACACAGCGGCCATAAGAACGGGAAATCAACAGGGAATATTTCAACGAATAAAACAAGGTGTTAGGCAAGGTTGTGTTCTGTCATCAGATTTATTTACTATGTCTAATGAGATTATTTATGATTTATAAGGGACATGGGTGAAATAACAATTGGTTGACATAATATAAATATGTGTAGGCATGCTGATGATACAGTCTTAGTCGCTAAGAGTGGAGGAACTCATCACCAATTGAAAAAAGATAGAAGTGATGGTGGCACAAAAGAAAAAGACATCACCGCAATACACAACATAAAAACAACTGTAATGATTTTAAAACTAGTAAATGAATTTAATTATCTGGAAACAAAAGTTAACCCCAGATGGTAGATGTACAGCACATGTGGGATGAAAATAGATCATGCAAAAGTTCCAAACAAATTAGAAATATTTTGTACAATTCGCTTTTGACAATATAAACAAGAAAATGCTTTCTAAATTGTATTTAGGACTAATTGTAACATATGGATGTGAATCATGAATAATAGGACAACAGATAAGAAAATCAATGGAGGTTGTAAAACTGTGATTTTACAGAAAAATGTTGCGAAAAAAATGGACAGCTAAGAAGAGTAATGAAAACGTTGCAGAATAGACTAAAACATAAAAGGGAGCATCTAATTGGCACATTTTGACACAATCATTTTTTTTTGCCACGAAACGAGAAGAGGACAGCTGGAATATATTGTGACAACTGGGAAAATTGAGGGACAAAGAGATAGAAGGAAGCAAAATAAGAAACGTTGTCTGCCAGCTTAAGGGAATGGTTTGGGGGAAGAACAACATCAATAATAAACAACTGTTGAGATCGAGAGTTGTGAAGATTCATTATCACCTACGCCATCAGACCTGGTACTTGATGACGATGATAACGTTGAAAGTATCACATACAATATATAGAAATGGAGACGATTGACAAAGTCTTTCAGCGGTGGCCTTCTCACTCTCGGGGTTATGGGAAGAAGAGAAAATCTGAAATAAAATATGTTGGTATTAAGCAGGTAAAGAGAGATGGGACAAACCATGATGTTTCTATGAAAAGCTTCATAGGGTACACGGCAACAAATATAAACACAAGCACGAAAGACAAGCACTTATGTGAAAATGGATATAGTCTCCTGTTGGCTGAATGACCGGAAAAGGAAGTGTGACCAGGACTAATTGTGCCAGTTGGTCGCAAGAGGAATATGGCAAGTAGGATATTGAGAGTTAAACAAAAAAATAGTTCAACTTATTGAAAATAGAGAAAATGTTATCTGAGGGGACAAAAACAGGCCATGAGTAGGTTCTCCAAAGCGAACCGGCTGCAGCTGTCGAAGGAGCACACGAGTAACCTAAAATCTTCGGAGGTATCATGTCCTCGAGATATGAAGTTGGAGGAGATCACAGTGACGGGGGCACATTTATTATTGTAGAAGTGTTCACGGGCTCTATCACCCAAACGTCAACCTTCCAATATACGTTTTATTTTAACGTTATGAGAACAAAGAAGAAGAAGAGAAACTAAGAAGAAGCTAATGATATGAAAGAAGGAGAAGAGGACAGGGAAAGATAAACTGACACAAACAAATTTAAGACTTGACCTGTGATGTAATCTTCTATCAAAGATTAATGCCAGATAAAAAAAGCTGGATAGATAGCGACCTTAAACAAATGAGCAACACAATCAGTTATAGTTGCTATATCTAATTGGAATAATAAACATCGGTTCAAAAATGATATTGCAAACTCTTATCTACATGAGTAGACAGTGAGCGGTAAATTGTTAATACGTACAATAGATGGGCTTACAATATGATTTCATAATTATACTCTTTTTCTCTTTTTAGTGGAATTTCTTCCGTAACAACATCGAAAGTGTGAGTAACATTATCTATGATTAACTTGATTGCTAATAAAGATTCATTGGTTTCATGAATAAACAATTAAGTGCGTTTTAATTTTACATCAACAAATTATGTGTCATTTATATTCCTTGGCTTTTTAGATTGTTTATTCTTCCTCCTCTACCTTTATTTCAGCTTCCTGTGGAGCATGGGTCTTCAACAAGCACTTGCCAAGGTGTTCTGTTTCTTGTCATTCTTTTAAGATCATTCCATGTCTTCCCCATCATCTTCATCTCTGCTTCCATCTGTCTTCTCCAAGAATACATTGGTCTTCTACTTTGCCTTTTTCCGTGGAGATTCCAAAAATGGACTGTTGTGTAATACTCTAAATTGGCTTCCGCAGTTTATGTCCTATCCAGCGACATCGTCTTCGTTGTATCTCTTTATCCGCTGGTATTTGACTGCTACTTTTCCGTAATTCTGTGTTAGTGAATTGTTCTGCTAATTCCATCTTTTTATTCTATGTGAGCATCCATTAATGACGGTCTGTATCTTCAAAGTTGTCATATTTGTTGTTCTTCATGTTTCACAGCCATATATTAAGACCGACTTAACATTGGAGTTGACAATTTTTATTTTTGTATTTAACCTAATTTATTTGGACTTCCATTTGTTTCCCAGTGAAAGAAATGCTCTTTTTGCTTTTCATATCCTTATTTTGGTATCATTCTCTGTTCCTCCTTCTTTGTCTATATTACTGCCAAGATATTTGTAAGTTTGCACGTCTAGTAGAGGTATTTCCTCTATTTTTGTGTGGGCTTTGCCAAACTGTATTAATTCTCATAATTGTTGTTATATCTCTATTTATTTTCAATCCCAGCTGATGTGATCTCTCATGAAGTATGCTCATTTTATCCTGCATCTGTTGATGGCTGTATGATAGGAGAGCGATGTCATCAGCAAAGTCTAAATCATTAAGTTGCTTGGTCAGTGACCACTGGAGTCCATTTTGTTGTTTTGATTTATTTTCCTAATCCAATCTAAGGACAGTAGCAAGAGAAATGGAGACAGAAGGCATCCTTGCCTTACTCCTGTTCCTATTTCAAATGTTTCTGTAAGCTGTCCTTCATGCACCACACTACATTTCAATCCCTCATACAGTGTTTTTTATCAGGTTAATAAACTTTATGGGGGTTCCGTAATGACACAGCAACTTCCAAAGCATTCCTCTGTCTAAACTATCAAAAGCCTTTTCGTGAATCTATGAATCCAATATAAAGTGGGGACTGTAGTTCCAAATTTTGTTCAACCATTATATGTAGAGTAGTTATGTGATAAGCAGAGACGATTTGTTCTTGCTAAATCCTACTTGTTCATCCCTTAATCGTTTCTCTATGGCCTCTTGTAGTCTCCACATAATGATTATGTTTAATATTTGTCCTGCTTTGGATGGCCTAGACTCACGTGCACTTGCTCAGTCGCACGGCCTAGAACCCGTTCCACGTTATAAACTGGCCAGCTCCAGTAACTTGCTCAGCAGCACGCGGAAACACTGTGAGCTTTCTACAAATTAAATGACTTACGCGTCCTTGACAACAGACCAGCGTAAACAAACCGCCATTTGTTGACGCGTTCATTAGTGTAACAACAATAATAAGTGATGAAAGAAGGAAATTATAACAAAATGAAATGAATCAAAAGAAGCAAAGTGATTAACATCAAATAGAAAGCGCGCACACTCACATGAACCCTCAAAAAATTAAATAAAAACAAACAAATAAACAGGAAATTTCACTGGAAAACAGCACTTATCTGTGAATCTTATGAATAAATCTTATGAATAAAAAGAGGCAAATCATGGGTGGGCCGAGCAGAAGATGTCATCAAACAGGTCTGTGGGCTTACCAATATCAGCGTTGGTGAGGAGTGGATACCGGTGCCTACGTCATTCAAGGGGACTTTCTCATGTATTGCCACACTCGACAGGAAAAGTAGGGAACAGAACCCAGTCGTGGTTAATGCTGAGGTCAACGGTCTCATCTGCGATAACACCGATGAGAAAGATGCAGTCATCTATACAGACGGATCTGTAAGACGACACGAAAAAAGTGCATGGGCATTTACAGCACGTTCGGCAGGCAGAATAGCCAAGGAAGACAGTGGTGCATACGCCATGACCACGAGTAGCATGACAATGGAGGTGATGGCAGTGACCAAGGCATTAAAATGGTTAGAGTCACAAGACTACATCCACGCATGTATACTGAGTGATTCGATGAGCATGATAAAAAAAGTGGAGGCGGGCTTTGTACGCATGCAATGGGTAGAGTCGTTGCAGAAATCCAAAATACGTAAGGTCACCTTTGTCTATGTCCCTGGACATGCGGGAGTACGGGGAAATGAGAGAGCGGACAGGTTGGCTAGCTGCGCTGTCGTTGAGGACGGGCAACCGATGGATCGGGCGGACGTCATCAATGCACTCCGAGATGTGGGAAGAGCACAGAACTTCGACAAACACAGATCAACGTCGCTTCTTCGGATGATGGAAATGGGAGTTAAGATGGGCACAGCCAGAAATGAGAAACTTGGTGGCCGTGTAAGAAGACTTATCAACCAACATAGAACTGGAGTCGTCAGTCGCTGGACACTGAGGGAATTGCTGAGGAGGGGATCTGAGCACCTATGGACATGTTCGGAGTGCAATGATGATGACCCGCAAATAACTCAATAACTCAATAACTCAATTTGTCCTGGCACTGATAGTAGCATAATTCCCCTATAATTTGTGCACTTCTGTAAACTTCCTTTCTTTGGTAGTTTGATCATATAACCTTCTTTCCAGTCTTATAGTATTTCTTCTCTCTCCCAATTTGTATCTAGTACATTATGTAACATTTTGGTGGAGGTGTTAATATCTGCTTTGATGTCTTCAGAAGAAATAGCATCTGGTCCTGTGGCTTTATCATTCTTTTAATAGCTTGATGGCTTTCATTATTTCTCTTTTGCTTGGTTTTCCACAGTTAATTTGTAACTCTTCTTCTGCTGGTAGTAGGTCTGGATAATTATTTGGGACGGATATGTTCAAACATTCTTGAAAGTGCTATTTCCATCTCTTCATTTGTTCCCTTATATTACTAAGCAGATTCACTTTCTTATCTTTGTTAAAGACATTGATCTGTTTGGTTTAAGTTTAAGTTTGGCAAGAAGAAGTTGATGATCTGAGTTATTGAGTTATTTGCGGGTCATCATCATTGCACTCCGAACATGTCCATAATGATCTAAGTCCACATCTGCTCCTCTAAATACTTTTACATCATGTAAGGATGACTTAAACTTATTATTAATGCATGTGTGGTCGATTTGATTCTCCATTCTATGATCTGGTGACACCCATGTAACTTTGTGTACTCTTTTATGTTGGAATATTGTTCCTCCTAGGTTCATTTGATTAAGAGCACAGAAGTTCACGAATGTCTCTCCATTTTCATTCATTTCTCGAAGTCCATGTTTTTCCATAATCTCATGGGAATCATCTGCTGTGCGATTCTACATCTGCATTTAGATCTCCCAACAAGATTATATCTTTGATTCTTCTTTCATCCATCTATCTATCTATATTTCGTTCGCCTGAAGTATTGTCTATATCTGCAATGTCTTTTGAAATTCTTGCAGTGGCCCATATAGTTTTGTCGGTAGTGTTGTATCTATGGGCCAATGGATTTTCCTCAGTCTACTATATTAAGTGTAGTCTTGAAATATGTGTTCAGCAGTCTGGGCGCCTGTCCACATGTACAAGTAGTTGAGGTGCCGATCTTGAATTTTGTATACATGTGACTATGGAGTCGATTGTGTCCTGTTCTGAGGTGTATAATGATAACTTGTTCATATCTGTTCATATTATGAAAGGCATCCTGATTTGGGGCTTGCGGTCCTCTGATTTATTTGATTATCTGTTTCTTATGATGGTATGTAACCGGTATACCTAGTTGTGTGACTGTTGAACCTTCATTTGCCAACTGATTTGCTTTCTCATTTTCTGGTATTCCACAGTGAGATGGTATCCACTGCAGGGCGACCCTGTGGTACTTGCAGAGTTCAGTCAATAAGGCCTACAGATGTGGTAATTTTCTGGATTGTAGTGCCTGGGGTACTGATCTTGCATCTGTCAAAAACACTACAGGCTGTGGGCTAAGATTACTGTTCAGTAGTTTTTCTATTGCCAACTTTATTGCTTGTATTTCTGCATCATAATTGTGACAATATTTCCCTGTTGCTATTTTATTCATATACCTAATGTTATTTGGGTGCTCTATATATGCACCTGCTCCCCCATTCTTTACTGCATTCTATGCTGATCCATCTGTGTACACACGAATCCATTGGTCTTGTGGGTACTCTTCATCCTGGAAACTGAGAGTTATTTTTTTTCGCTGTAGACTATTATGTTCTTATTTGTCAACTATTCCTTTCACTTCTGTCCGTATTTGTATTGATAATCCTGATTCCTCTGTCCAGGGAGTCTGTTCTGGTATGGGCAGTAGGGGGTTAACAACTCTTGGCATGTCTGGTGTTTGTCTACTAATACGCTTGGCTTGGTGGATAAAACTGCTTCTATTAAGTCGTCCCAATGCAAGATTTTGGAATCGGTCCTTCATTGGACGTCTAGTCATGCAAGCAAATTTTTCTGCCTGTATCAGCACCTTTGTGTCCCTCCGTTCTCTCAGTGCTGGTATCCTAGACAATTTCTCCATTTCCAGTATTGGTGTTTATTTCATTGCTCCTGTGATGACCCTAAGTGCCTGGTTTTGTACTTTGCCCAGTTCTTGCAGTGTGGTGATTGATGCTGAGCACCATGCAGATGATCCATATTCTAAATGTGGGCGTATACTCTGTTGGTGAACTTTAATGAGTATTTTCCCACTCGCACCCCACGTGGTTACACACAGCTTTATTAGAATAGCCAACTTTCTCCTTGCTTTTTTGGGCTGCCTTATTTATCTGCTGTTTCCAAGATAGTTTGTTATCAAATGTAACTCCGAGATACGTAGCGTGTGTGTCTTCTTTCACAGGCTCATTGTTTATGTAGATATCTCCTGCTTTTTGTTTTAGGGAGAGAGTGAAAAGTGTAGTACTGTTTCATCCATCCGACATTGCAACTGTTTATAGAATTCATCTTTAACTAAATCATCCTTATCGTTGGTTAATACGTGACATTGGGTAGTGTGTATTTTTATTTTGTTTTTTGTTGTATTAAATGTTGCTCTCATTCGTCTTTGCCCTACTGCTTTCCATTCTATCGGTATCTTTTGTGATTTTATTGATAACAATATAGCTACCCCTTCACTATGGTGTGATCCTGGTTCCTGGTGTTCTGATGATAAAATCATATCTCCAGTGTTTAGTTTTTCATTTCCGTTCCTAGCCATCTTGTCTCGCACATTCCCATAATATATGTTTTGTTTCATTTCTGCTTCTACCTGTGCAGCCTTTCCTTGTTCATTTAGGGCACGTATAATCCAAGTGTCAATTCTGGAGGATTTCCTGGTAGACAAAAGTTGATTCGGCCACTCGGAATCCTTACGGCTTTCTCTGAATTGCGTCATGCATCTCTTAGACATAGACCCTTTATATTTCCTGGATGGAGGATTTACTTTTATTCTTTTATTTCACCTAATCATGTTTGTGAAGCTTTATATGCCTATTTTTTTTATTTTTACAGTATGGGATAACCAGTCCCATGCCAACCTTCCTTTGTCGCACATGCCTTGTAGGGAACAGCGCCACTGTTTTTTGCTCCCCTTTCAAGCCCATGCAGCGCACGGGAGAGGTTGTTTATTATCACATATTAAATGGATAATTGTATGGACAAAAATCATTAAAAAGTAAGACTTTAAACTACATAATAATAACATCCTGGCTGGGCGCCTGACATCAGCAGAGTTGAAAGCTTTATCGGTACATAGCTGATGGCTTGTGGATCGGTGTATCAGAACAATACCGTCCAAACTTCACAGTGTCTCTACAAACAGACTAATCTGTGTATCCTGGCCTATCGAATAGGGGTCGAGGAGGGGAGGCACACATACCATGAGTGAAGCCTTCATTTATTGTCTGTCACAGTGTGATGGTGTGCATATACCTTTAACAAGATGTCAGCTGTGTCTGAATATATGGATCAGATATAATTAGATTCACACAACTATGTACATGTGTATGTGAGCCTTCAAAACATTTCTCATTCTTCTTAATCCTCTGAATTCCGGTTGGAGCATATAGCACCCACAAGAGATCTCTATCCAATTCGATCGGAAGCAAGCATGGGGAACTATCGTTAGGACCTGCTAAACTTTCATATCATCATGTATGGTTCGTCCTCATGTCCCCAATGGTCTGCCTCTTCTTCGTTTGCCACGTGGTGTCCATGTTATTGCTACTTGTGTGTGCCTGGTTCGTTCAATTCGTAGAACGTGGCCTAGTCATTTCCAAAGTCTTCTTTTCACTTCTTGATTGATGTTGTTAATACTTGCTCCTTCAGTGATTTCTTTCATTTTTATGTCTTGATCCTAAAGTATATTTAGAATATTCTTAAGAAAGCAACTTAAGATGGCGTTCTGTCTTATAATTCATTCTCCACGCTTCAGCTGTTCATAAAAGTATGGATCGCGCATTTGCATGTAAATTGTAAGCTTGGTGCTAAGATGCGGTCTAGTTGACCGAAAATGTTTCTGTACCTATTGAATGCATGTTCTGACATATCTACTCTAGCAGAGATCTCTCTCCTCTCAATATCGATTTTATTTAAAAATAGCTTTGCATGTATTTAAAGTCATCCATTGCATTTATCTTCATAATCGTAGTTTTGCCTTCCTTTATGTCCAGTCCTTCTGTGTTATCAAACTGATCTACTCTATCTGTTTTCTCATGTATGTCTGGGTTACATGGGTAAATAATCCTACATCATCTGCTATGTTAGTATCTTCAGGGCGTATGGTAATACTCATGCAATCTCTTTTGGCCTGTCGCAAACGACCATTCGCATGATCCAGTCTCTAATCATAAGGAAAAGGAATGGTAACAAAATGCATCCTTGTCTAACTCCCGCTATGACTCTTTACCAAGTTGCCTTCTGTTATTGTATTTAATCCCACGCAAGAGCATAGTTGTTAAAATGTTCTATCTATTTAGTCCACCAAATCTCCTCCCATGAGATAACATTAATAAATTACTTAGTCACTTACAGTTTATGTGACCTTCATATGCAATACATCTACTATCATCAAGTAGACTCCCACCAAACAAATGTGACAACCAAATACTTTTTTATCTAAAGAATACCCGCTAGAAAGCCATAAACAATAGCCTCCCATGACTAAAGCAACACATTTTTTTCCAGCATAACATGCGAACTTACCAAGATGTTCATAATCATCATCGAGTGACGTCTGCGCATCGAAGGTTGGCTACCACGGAGCGTCATTTCACTCTGTCTCTTGCTTTAATGTTGCAAGTTGTTATAGGCTGACTTGTCCATCTTTTGATGTTACTCGTCCATGTTAGTCTTGGTCTACCTTTATCTCTTTTACCTTGAATTTTCCCTTCCAATATTAATATTAGTAGGCTGCTGTGTATTTTAACATGCCCCAACAATTTCATTTGTCTTGTTCTAATTGTGTTTATTAGTTCTCTATTCATTTTTAGTTGATTTAAAACTTTATCATTGTTTTTTTTTTCTTTCTATCCAATTCTACCTCATCATCATCATCAAGTACCGGGCCTACTGGCGTAGGCAATCATGTCTCTCCACAACCTTCGATCTCGGCAGCCTTGTATCATTTCTGTTGTTGACCTTCTGCCAAGCTATTCTCTTAAGCTGTCTGTTATTTTTTCTCCTTGCTTCCCTCTATCTCTTCGCCCCTCAATGTTTCCAGTTGTAACAATATATTCATTTTGTTCTCTTCTCATTGCATGGCCAAAAAATGAAGATTGTCTCTTCCTAATATTGGAAATTAGTTCTCTATTTGCTTTGACCTCTCTCAGAACCTTTCCATTATTCTTCTTAGCTGTCCATGGTATTCTCAACATTCTTCTGTAAAACCACATTTCTACAGACTCCAGTTATTTTCTTGTCTGTTGTCCTATTGTCCATGACTCGCATCCGTATGTTAAGACTGGCTCTACGTAACATTTAAGAACTCTTCATCTTGTTTCTATTGTCAAAACGGATTCCATAGTATTTTCCTCATTTTTTGGAAAGCTGCTTTTGCCTGAGCCATTCTGCATCTCACCTCCCTTGTACATCTTCCGTCTGAGGTTAACAAAGTTCCCAAATATTTAAATTCATTTACCTGTTTTAATATTGTTCCATTTGTCTTTACTTTGCACTGAGGTGATGTATTTTTATTTGTTGTTACTATTACCTCTGTTTTTTTTTTTTTTTTTTTTTTTTTTGCTATTAAGGCTGATTCCTTTATTTTTGCTTTCTTTCACTATAATGTCCAACATTTCTTGTGACACATTTTCCCTCTTAGCGATTAATACTGTATCATCAGCATACCTTAGATTATTTATATTATGTCCTCCAAAATGTTATTCCAGGCATGCCCCTTATGGATCTTAAAATAGCTTCCCTATAAATATTAAACAAATCTGGTGACAGTACACAACGTTGTATAACACCCTCTTTTATTTGTTGAAACATTCCCAATTGGTTTCCAGTTCTTATGGTCGCTGTTTGCTGCCAGTACACGTTCTTTATAATTCTTAGATCTTTGCTGTCTATGTTTATGCTTTCTAAAATGTTGATTATTTCTTGGTGCTTTACTTTGTCAAATGCCTTGGTGTAATCTATGAAACATAGGTATAGATCTGTTTTCACTTCTATGGCTCTTTCTACTAAAGATCTTATTATATAAATGACATTGCTTGTTCCTTTATCTCTAACAAAACCACACTGTTTATCGCTAATTTCTGGACTGATTTTGTTGCGCACTCTTCGCATGATGATTCTTAGTAATATCTTAGTCATATGAATCATAAGGCTTATTGTACGATGATCATCGCATTCAATCGCACCCGATTTCTTTGGTAGGGCTATGAATATTGATTTGAGCATGCCGTCTGGTATATATCCGCTGTTGTAGATATCATTCAATATTTTTGTTATTATTTCTACTCCAAAATCACCCATGGCTTCAATCTCTTCTTTAGTTATATTATCTGGTCCAGGAGCTTTGCCTGCATTCATTTTGCGCAAGGTGTCTTTCACTTCTTCCCTGAGTATTTCTGGTCCTTCTCCATTATTCTTAATATTTACTTCAGTTCTTTCATCACTATAAAGATACTTAATGTATTCTGTCCATCGTTCCCTTATGTTTTCTTGATCAAACAACTGTTCTCCTTCCTTTGATCTTAAACATCCAGTTTTTGATTGCGTTTTTCTTCCTGTTATTTCCTCAATTTGTTTGTATATAGCTTTATCATCTCCTTTTTGTTGCAATTCGATCTTTTTGCATCTCTCTTTTAGCCATGCTTCTGTTCCTTCATTGCATTTTACTACAATTTCTTTATTTAATCTCTTATACTCATCTTAATTTCTTTATTTCTTCTTCTTGTATACATTAGCTGCAAAATGACATCTGTCATTAATTTCTTTCTTAAATTTGTCCTCACTGGTGTATGAACTCTTTTGATGTTTGTTGCATTGACTCTTTTAGCATTTCCCACTGTTCATCAATGCTTTGTATCTTCTCTATTGCATTGTACCAGTTCTGAATTGTGATTTTATATTTGTCTTGCAGTTTCTTGTCTGATTTTAGTACATCTAAATTTATTGGTTATTTGGTTATGGAAGGCCTCGGTATCACTGCAAACGAATTAAAATCCATAATTGCTCAACCGCCCGTGCCAGTGGAATCATCCGAATTACTAACTCATCTCCCAAACAAAGAAAGGTAACTGTAGTCTCCATCGTAGCAGTCTCAGCACACGCCAAAAGACATAAGGCGAAACCGCGCAGAAAGTGAATACAGCCAACGGTTCCCTGTCATACGATATCATCATTCATCGTAAACAAGCGGGATATCGAAAAAGGATCAAAACGGATGAGACACACAGCTCACGGTGTGCACAGAGCACTTAACTCAGTAGCTCCTGCAACAAGCCGGACTTGGAATATGAGGAAACTGCAAGAAGGAACACTTTTCAGACATAGCCTTCAATGGTTCCTGCCGCCTATCCACCATATATCATGGAAGTTCGCGTCCTCCCGAAAATGATGATCGTCGTAGCACTTGATGATGTTATCTAAATTTAACTTGATGTTAACTGAGGCTCGTTTTGTTGTTTTTAATTTTACTCTAAGCTTTCCCACAACTGGTACATGATCACTATTGCAATCTGCCCCTGGTATAGTTTTCACACACACCAGACTCTTTCTAAGTCTATTGCTTATCATTATATAATCAATTTGACTACGTGCGCTGTCCCCTGGGCTTTTCCATGTCCACAGACGTCTTGGATGTTGCTTAAACCAGTTGTTTCCTATCTTCATGTTGTGCGTTGCCCAGTCAATAAGTTTCTCACCTCTTTCATTCCTCTTGCCTAAGCCATAATGACCAACTACTTCATCAACTCTTTCCTTTCTTACCTTCAATTTAAATTCTACCTATTCTTCTATAAATCCACATTCTTATAACAATAGTTAGAATTTCTCTCCATGGCTTTTTTATGAATGTTATGTGATGAGGTTCCAATCTTTTTCACGACATATTCATCTTTCGTGTCCTGAATATGCCCCATGTGTACCACACACTTAATTGTTTTTACTTTCTGGACCGTTGATCATTTCTGATTATTCTGCCACATTCACCGTCACTACTTTAAACATCCGGGTTGGACATTCCCTCCGGGCGCCATTGTTGTCGAACTGTGTGTATGCCTGTCGCACCTCAAACCCACGACACAAAGAAGAATAAATCATATTCCACTGAAATATCGGTAAAATTCATAGTCCATCCACTCATCAGAAGTAAAACATACCCCAAAACGGTTATTGCAACACATTATTTCACAACAAGACTGTCGCGTCAATCATTTAAATATATTAGCAAGAGCCGAATTATAAAAGCGACCAACACGTAGCCGCCATGACATTAAAAAACACCAGTTTATTCAAATTATAAATATTTAATGTCACATATTCATATGGTTACAAAGTGATAGGCCAAACAATTACATTCTCTTAGTGAAGATGAGCTTGGCACGTCTAATGATACATGCAGATTTTGGAATGAAGCGAAATAATCTTGCTATGTACATAAACACAAACTGTTTCCCACTTGAGCTACATGTTATTAATTCAAGAAATAAAGATAAATGAACGTGCTATCAACAGAAACATAAAATATCCCTCCACTTGAGCTACAGGTTACTACTTCACGAGATGAAGATAAATGAACGTGCTATCAACAGAAACATAAAATATCCCCCCACTTGAGCTACATGTTACTACTTCACGAGATGAAGATAAATGAACTTGCTATCGACAGAAAAAAAAACAATCAAACAAACGCGACGAAGCTAAAACTCCGGTACAATTTGATCTATATAAAAAAAAAAAAACTTGTTATAAATCTTTGCTTGCACTTTCTTAATGTGCGTGGACATTTTGAAAATGTTTGTTTTCGACGTGAGATGTTAAATAATCTGCTAGTTACGCGGAAGTGCTTTCCGTTTTATGAAATATTGGCATGTCATGTATGTGGGTACGCCATTATTATTCAACAATATCAGTCAACACACAAACGTCAATGCCAGACAGGTTGTTGTATCTCTTCGTGGAAGCATATCGGCATCTGCCCCCTACACCTGATACACACATCAACTTGCATATCCTCGTCAGAAGCCCATCGTTGCCTCCTACACCTGATACACACATCAACTTGCACATCCTCGTCAGAAGCCCATCGTTGCCCCCTACACCTGATACACACATCAACTTGCACATCCTCGTCAGAAGCCCATCGTTGCCCCCTACACCTGATACACACATCAACTTGCACATCCTCGTCAGAAGCCCATCGTTGCCCCCTACACCTGATACACACATCAACTTGCACATCCTCGTCAGAAGCCCATCGTTGCCCCCTACACCTGATACACACATCAACTTGCACATCCTCGTCAGAAGCCCATCGTTGCCCCCTACACCTGGTACACACATCAACTTCCACACCCTCGTCAGAAGCCCATCGTTGCCTCCTACACCTGATACACACATCAACTTGCACATCCTCGTCAGAAGCCCATCGTTGCCCCCTACACCTGATACACACATCAACTTGCACATCCTCGTCAGAAGCCCATCGTTGCCTCCTACACCTGATACACACATCAACTTGCACACCCTCGTCAGAAGCCCATCGTTGCCTCCTACACCTGATACGCACATCAACTTGCACATCCTCGTCAGAAGCCCATCGTTGCCCCCTACACCTGATACACACACCAGCTTGCACATCCTCGTCAGAAGCCCATCGTTGCCCCCTACACCTGATACACACATCAACTTCCACATCCTCGTCAGAAGCCCATCGTTGCCCCCTACACCTGATACACACATCAACTTGAACATCCTCGTCAGAAGCCCATCGTTGCCTCCTTGAAATGTTCCTTCAGATTCGAGAAAGAGAAGAAGTCGCCAGGTGCCAGATCGTAGCTTTCCTGTTGGTGCGGTAAAATGTCAAACCTGAGACGCTCCGGTTCAGCCATTGGTTCTCGATTTGCGTGTGGGCTGGCATTGCAGTGCTGAAGAATTACGTGCTGCTTCAAGTGGCAGTTGTGAGTTGCTACAACGTTGTCACATGGCGATCAGTGTTAATGTATTGTAATGTTTCAAATAGTATTTGTGAACAACGCCCTCACAGACTCAAACGATAAGCATCATCACTTAAAACGCCGAGACGACGACTTTGATGTTTTTGGGGTAGATGAAAACTGATAGGTGTACTCCAAAGACTGGCGCTTCTGTCCGGGCCATACGTATGTGCTCATGACTCGTCGCCTATGACAAAGCAGCAAAGAGAGGAATCACCTTCGCGTTCAAATCACGCCAGACGTTCCTGACACATCTACTGTCGTTGCTGTTGCCTCTCTGATACGCGCATTTGTCACGTACGATCACCGTTAAGTGTCCAAATAGTTACTTCGTTAGAGATTAATACCACATCGGTGACACATATCTCGGAGCGCTGTTGTCAATTCAGAGAGAGAGGTTTGTTTGCAAGACTCGGAAAAAATGTACAAAAAAAGAAGAAAAATCAAAGAACAATAGACAGTTCGAAGCACGTTCGATCCCGTACCTCTCGACACAGCGCCTTGATACAAGGGACTGTTCGTTACGGAACACGACCAACTAAGCAACCTATAGTACTGTGTTATAGTTACAGCGCTGAAGACAAAACGATTTCAAACAGTCTTCGTATCGTCAACCGGCGGCGGTCGTAGATGAGGAAATGACTAGAACATTTACAATAACATGTCAAGCAGAATCAATTGGGAATTTATTTACAGTTCAACATAAACATATTAATACACAAGAATAATGTTTATCTTGTTCATGAAACAGTAAATATAAGGACGGGAATGTAATGAGATCATGTTTTCTAAACTAACATCTCATGTCTTTTATTTTAGATTGTGAACAGTGCAGAGCTGGTAAAATCATTTTTATATAAAAGAAGTGAAAAATGCTTAATCGTGTATACGTATTTAAAATATGTTGACCATTTAGATGTTTTCATGATTTGTGGGCAACAGGATAATTATGTCATTTCTTAATTAATGATCACATCTAATGATCACATCTAATGATCACATCTAATGATCACATCTAATGATCACATCTAATGATCACATCTAATTATCACATCTAATGATCACATCTAATGATCACATCTAATGATCACATCTAATGATCACTGTATGTTGCTAATTAGAGAAAATTATTCATGTGTGGCCACTTAATTGAGAGGGAACTAGAGTGTATTGTGACAGCTGGAAACATTAAGGGAGGAGACAAGAAGAAAGAGGGAGAGGGAGAGAGAGAGAGAGAGAGAGTGAACAGATACATCAGTTTAAGAGAATGGTTTGGTAAGAAGTCAACAACAGAACTGATCAGATGTAGCGCTGAAGACGTAGAAATGTGTGGCACGTGACAGGATGATCACTGACATTAAAAGGTATGTTGCGTAATGATGATGATGGTGGTGATTATGATCTAGCGTGTAGCAATGGTTGTCTGATTTTGTTATGTAGTAATATATGTCTCTAGTTTCTGCATGAGTTTCAAATTGTTCTTGTCGTAACGTCAGATAATGTCTTTGTCTACTTTGACTTTTGTCCCCAGGGACTTAACTTCTTTAGAAATATTAATAATCTTTATATCTAGCATCGATTTTTAGTTTGAAGTTTATTATTGTAAGTTGGCAACGACTGAAGATAAGGGCAATAGATTAAGAAGAGGAAAAGCGTAGATAGACAGATCCGAAGATATGGTCAAATTGATCTTCAAGATATTTATTGATATTCCTGAGTTAGAATGGATACATGTTCCCTTTAAACTTACAACCATGCTGTCTGCTATTGCCACATTAGACAGGATGCTGGGAATAACATCCGATTGTAGTTAACGAAGAAGTCAATGCCCTCATTTGAGAAATCTGCAGAAATATGGACGAGCTAGTCTACACCGATGGTTCTGTGCTACGTCATCAGCAGAGTGCTTGAGCATTCACTGTCCGATCTAATGGCATACGTTTTCAGCGGTTTTCAGCATTGTCCATAAGATGACAGGGGCGCCTAGTAAAACAGGAGCAGTAGTTACACGATGGAAATATTGGCATTTATGGAGGCTTTTGATTGGTTAGAGACTCAAGAGTCTACTCATGTGTGTGTGTGTGTGCGTGCGTGCGTGCGTGTGTGTGTGTGTGTGTGTGTGTGTGCTGAGTGAGACAATAAACATAGTCCGCAAAGTAGAGTCTGGCCCAATTCGTCGTCAATAGTTGAGATCAATACAGAGTTCCAAGATTTGCAATATCACCTTTATATATGCCCCTGGTCATGCTGGTGTTCATGGCAACGGCATAGCGGACAGACTGGACGGTTCGGCAATATTAGTTGGTGGACAGTCGGTACAGACATGGATCGGGCAGATATCGTTAACAATCTACGACAGATGGGCCGAGCAAAAGACTTTGACTTAGATGTACAAATACATGGACATCTAAACTGTGTGAACTGGGAGTGAAGACCGGTGTTGCCAGAACAGAGAGAGAATATTCTGGACGAATGAGAGGATGTGTCAATCAACACCGAACTAGTAAAATGTGTCTGTGTGTGGTGATGAACATTTTAAGGAGATGATCAGATCACTTAGGGTTTGGCCGGAGTGTTGTGATGATGATTATAACTTAACATATCATTACATCTCTAGCAACATAGTCGTACATTAATGTTTTTATTTTACAGATGTAAGAGGGTTTTTTCATGCAGCTGATGTAATTGTTGTGGTTTACGAAATGCTCACTTAAAAATATAGAACGAAATGTTGAAGGTTAATACAATTATGCCAATAACACAAAAGTAACAAACAGAGAATGCATGGATACAATGAAGAAAAGATACTGTTCAGGTAAAATATGGCAATAATAGAGAAAAAAAAACAATCACAAAATTGTCATGCTTATTATATTAGCATTTAGAGTTTGCGAACGGCTCTTCTGAGAGTAAATTTCTGCATATGGATGGAAAAGACACAATCTTGAAAAGATGCGTTGAGAGACATGTACTTGAGTTGCGACAGCTTGAAATCTGTTATTTCAGATTCTAAACGAAATAAATCGGGTAAGTAATTTAATTTAGAAATGGGTTTTGTTTGTTGGTAATGAAACCTGGATATTGTTGAAGCACTTTCATGAAATGTTTTAACGTTCAGTCAATCAAGTTAACGGGCGCCGCGATAGCTCAGTGGTTAGTGAACTGGACTTCAAAGGACAAGAGGTAGGGTTCGATCCCAACCGACGGCTTCCGGTTCACCCAGCCTTTAATGGGTACCGGATTGTTTCTGGGAAAGTAAAGTTGCACGGTCGTAATACTGACCACATTACCTCAAAAATCGTGTGCCGAAGGTCTGTAAAATTTATGGTCACTAACACCATATTCCCTATACGCCATTTGGCGTGACGGGGGTACTTTACTTTTTTTTTTCTACTCAAGTTAACAACATAGAGAGTCGTGCACTAATGTTTGATGGTTGGATAACTAACCTTGTGGAAATGAAATTACTGTCTGTGATGTGTGCAACAATCAGACATTTCATGTTTAATGATAATAGACGGCTACAGCAAGAAGGGAACGATGAATAGAATGCATTAAATATCATTATAATGATAAAGGAACAGAAGTAAATAGTAAGAATAATGAAGAACGACCAGAAATACTCAATGAAGAAGTGGAAGACGCTTGCGCAATATGAACGCAGGAAAAGGCTCTGGACCAGATAATATAACTAAAGAAGAGATTGAAGCCATGGGTGATTTTGGAATATAAATAAAAACAAAAATATTGAATGATATCTACAACACCGGCTATATACCAGGTGACAAGAGCACATCATTATTCATAGCCCTGCCAAAGAAATCTGGTGCAATTGAATGCGATAATCATCGCACAATAAGCCTTATGAGTCACATGACTAAGATATTACTAAGAATAATATATGAAGAGTGCGAAATAAAATCAGTCCAGAAATTGGTGATGAACAAGGCGGTTTTATTGGAGGTAAAGGAATGAACAATGCCATATATATATCATAAGTACTTTAATAGAAAGAGCCATAGAGGTGAAAACAAGTCGATACCTATTTTTATAGATTATACCAAAGCATTTGACAAAGTAAAGCACCAAGGAATAATCAAAATATTTAGAAGGCATAAACGTAAGACAGCGAATACGTAAGAATAATAAAGACATGTACTGGCAACAAACAGCGGCCTTAAGAATTGGTAATCAATCGGGAATGTTTCAACAAATAAAACTAGGTGTTAGGCAAACGTGCGTGCTGCCACCAGTCTCAGACAATAGCAGCTTTCCAAAAAACGAGGAAGATACTATGCAATTCATTTATGACAATAGAAACAAGAAAAATGAGTTCCTAAATGTTATGTAGAGCCAGTCTTAACATATGGATGTGAATCATGGACAATAGGATAATATAGACAACTAAATCTCTGGAGTCTGTAGAAATGTGGTTTACAGAAGAATGTTGAGAATACCATGGACAGCTAAGAAGAGTAATGAAAACTTTCTGAAAGAAGACAACGCAAAAAGGCAGCTATTTTCCAATATTAGGAAGAAACAATCATAATTTTTTTTACCATGTAATGAGAAGCGAACAGCTGGAATATATTGTAACAACTGGGAAAACTGAGGGACGAAGAGATAGAGGGAAGCAAATAGAAAAGATACCAGACAGGTTAAGAGAATAGCTTGGCAGAAGGTCAACAACAGAAATTAGAAATGACTGTCGAGATCGAAAGTTGTGGAGAGACATGATCACCTACGCTAACAGGCCCAACACTTGATGATGATAATAACGAGAAAAATTAATTTAATAAGCAACTTCCAAATTGTGTGATGTACCAACTTGTAAATTCTAATTAATTGGGAAACAAATTGAACATCTTGTTGGACATATGCGGCAGGAGTTGCTTATATGACATGTGCTTGTTTAGTTTTATATGTTTAGTACTGAGCGTTAACTTGCTACAGTTCGCATTTGTGTTTCGTACTTGCGTACTTGTAGGTTGTTGGGGATGGAGGCCACGTTTAACAAACTTGTACATACTGTACACCACGTTACTTTAGTTTCCCCGCTATACCTTTCAGTGATACATCTCTGGACTAATCACTTTTGTACTTTTAAAAATACATTATGATACCCCTACCGGGCCATAGATCTACAAATGCAAAGAGAATGGTTACTACGAGAACAGTTAGGGGCCATGCACCACACAATGTTTCATGTGGCTGATGTAGATACAGCGGGGAAAAGCTAAAATTGAACTGTTCATGCAGTGTCTTTCTTCAATTGCAGCAATCGTGTGTCCGTTCAAAAAGCTCGTTGTTGATAAAATTGTCATCGCTGGAAGGGAAGTCGGGTACATAAAATGTGTATTGAGTCTAAACCCCCAAAAATTCAACATTGAAAACATTTGACCTAGTTGACAGTCGTGTGGATATGTAGCGATCAATACATATGTGACAGTAACACATACTGTAATCAAAATGTAGATTGAGGCAGTCAGCAAGAGGCCAAAGTGTTTGATAAACCATTAGAGTCGTGATGTAGAGGCAATTATAATTATACTGACTGGTATTTCACCAGTCTTCTAGTATTGAGGTACCTTATATAGAAGGGCCACTGTTATACTGATGCAATCAATATTAATCTTGAAGACTTCACATAACTATTGTCATCAGCAAAAATGGCATTGCTAAAGATGAAGTGGTTTCTTTTGACGTGGAGAGGAAAATCGTATAAGTCATTTTCGTCGATAAGAAACCCAACAAAACCCGCTTCATTGTCTCAAGCAAATCCACGGCGGGGATTGTCTCTATAACAACACGCTCTATTGTCGAGGAGAATCCATGAGTGATTTATGTCCTATAATTGTTGTATATTGGGTGCCATACCGCTGACCAGTGTGTCATACCGTGTGGCACATCCAATAGAAGGACAAGGAATGGGGGAAGAAAGTGGTGTTTTGTTGTTGTTTGCTCCAGGTTGCACAGCCCAAAACAGTTATTTTATTTTCATTGACCAAGCCAGCAAGCAACAAAACAATTCAACTGCTGACCTACAAGTCTCAATTAATAAAGGAGCCTTGTACTGCTGCAAGAATTACAATACCTGGTTTTTGTCAAACTAAAAAATTGGTCACTTAATAAAACAGGGAGATAAGACAAAGTGATGCGTTGTCTGGAGTACCACAAGTAGAAGGATTCGGACCATCATTTATTGTTAAAGAAGTCAAAATCAGTCTCACCTGAACCCAAAGACGTGCTTTGCTAAATATCAATGTCAAGAAAATGAGAACAAGTTGATATGCACTGACAATTTTTGTCTCCTGCGTGTATACATATATTAAGTCTCAAGTGGCACGTCAATCTATCTATCTATCTATTGTCCTTTCGAGGCGAAGACGGCACATAGGGCAGAACCCAATCTCAAAAACAGAAACCTGGCGTGCCGAAATGGCACATATTGCAGAGGTCATTGCTTCTAAAAGGCACGTCAATAGTCAATGTAACAAAAATGTCATTTTAACGCCACAGTTATTAATCATGTGTGTTACTTATGCTTCAAAGTCACTGGTAATGATCGTCGGATTATTATTTATGTTTCAAATTCAAATGGATTATCTATCGGGGTTCCAGTAACAAAGAATTGCTGTCAATTGTTTTCTGTTCTATTTTGCATATCGAAGTTCATACTGTAATTACTACACAAACATCGTATAACATTGTAGACAGATAAAGCCAGTCCTGAACGTCTTGGTTTTCACATTTTATAACTAAATAATGACCTAAACAAATATAAACTAAATTGTTAACGAACATTGCCATTTTTTCAAACTTTATTTTGTTTAGTTCTAAAAAAATATCGATGTTAATTATAATAATACAGCTATTTGTACTTTAAAATAAATTAAATTCAGCCACATTGTGAAAGTCTGTTTATATTAATAAATAAATTGAGAAATGTGCATGTCACTGGTGTGTATGCTTTTTTTAAATATAATTTTTAAACATATATTTTAGTTCCTTTCCCGTAAATCTTTTTATTCCACTTTACGAATTATAGATCATTGTGAATTAGACTTTTCTTATGTAAACATTATTTTTATTTTTAAAACAAAAAGAGCTGCCGTTCCTGAAAACAATAACTTCAAATGCTTGACATACTACTATAAGTAGTAGATAAATCTTGACCACACTACTATAAATAGCAGATACATCTAGACTAAACTACTATAAGTAGTAGATAAATCAGGACCACACTACTATAAATAGCAGATACATCTAGACTAAACTACTATAAGTAGTAGATAAATCAGGACCACACTACTATAAATAGCAGATACATCTAGACTAAACTACTATAAGTAGTAGATAAATCTTGACCACACTACTATAAATAGCAGATACATCTAGACTAAACTACTATAAGTAGTAGATAAATCTTGACCACACTACTATAAATAGCAGATACATCTAGACTAAACTACTATAAGTAGTAGATAAATCAGGACCACACTACTATAAATAGCAGATACATCTAGACTAAACTACTATAAGTAGTAGATAAATCAGGACCACACTACTATAAATAGCAGATACATCTAGACTAAACTACTATAAGTAGTAGATAAATCTTGACCACACTACTATAAATAGCAGATACATCTAGACTAAACTACTATAAGTAGTAGATAAATCTTGACCACACTACTATAAATAGCAGATACATCTAGACTAAACTACTATAAGTAGTAGATAAATCAGGACCACACTACTATAAATAGCAGATACATCTAGACTAAACTACTATAAGTAGTAGATAAATCAGGACCACACTACTATAAATAGCAGATACATCTAGACTAAACTACTATAAGTAGTAGATAAATCAGGACCACACTACTATAAATAGCAGATACATCTAGACTAAACTACTATAAGTAGTAGATAAATCTTGACCACACTACTATAAATAGCAGATACATCTAGACTAAACTACTATAAGTAGTAGATAAATCTTGACCACACTACTATAAATAGCAGATACATCTAGACTAAACTACTATAAGTAGTAGATAAATCAGGACCACACTACTATAAATAGCAGATACATCTAGACTAAACTACTATAAGTAGTAGATAAATCAGGACCACACTACTATAAATAGCAGATACATCTAGACTAAACTACTATAAGTAGTAGATAAATCAGGACCACACTACTATAAATAGCAGATACATCTAGACTAAACTACTATAAGTAGTAGATAAATCTTGACCACACTACTATAAATAGCAGATACATCTAGACTAAACTACTATAAGTAGTAGATAAATCAGGACCACACTACTATAAATAGCAGATACATCTAGACTAAACTACTATAAGTAGTAGATAAATCTTGACCACACTACTATAAATAGCAGATACATCTAGACTAAACTACTATAAATAGTAGATAAATCTGGACCACACTACTATAAATATCAGATACATCTTGAATAAACTACTATAAATAGCAAATATTACATGACCACACCACTACAAATGGCAGATATATCATACCCCTACTACTATCCATATAAGATATATCATGACCACAGTACTATAAATTCATATATATCATGACAACACTAATATAAATATCAGATATATCATGATCAAATTACTATAAATATTAGATATATCATGACCACACTACTATAAATAGCAGATATCATGACCACATTACTTTAAATAACACAATATTATTACATTGTTAGCAACTGTGAAGTTTTAAAAATTGCCTTATAAAATGTGTGTGTTCAAAATGAGGCTTGCTAAACACTTACATATGTGTCTGCTAAAGGTTAATGGTTGCGGTTTACTTATTTCTTTGAAATGGTCTACCCATCTTTCTTTCTCTTTCCCCTGATAACAAGCTGTCTCCTTTTTTGTCATTGATAACAATGATAGCTGTAGACGGATGCTTGTATAATTGTTTCATTCCAGAGTGTAGAGCTGTGTTGTTTTATTAATTCCTTATATCCAAGATAAGACCCTAATATATTTCCAAACTGCTGACAGATTACGATTGTTTGATACGAACCGTCTGTCAAGTTTCCAAAGGTAAAAGTAAAGAGCCCCGTCACGCCAAGTGGCGTATAGGGAATATGGTGTTAGTGACCATACATTTTACAGGATGTCGGCTCTTGATTTTTGGGGTAATGTGGTCGGTATTACGCCCATGCCGCTTTACTTTCCCAGAAAAAAAGCTGGTACTCATTTAAGGTTGGGTGAACCCAGAAGCCGTCGGTTGGGATCGAACCCTACCTCTTGTTCTTTGTAGTCCAGTTCACTAACCACTGAGCTATCGCGGCTCCCAAGTTTCCAAATGGCGAAACTTATATTTTGTTGTTCGAAGATTTTATCTTCAATTCCTTCTTTACCTACACCCATGACATCCGACATAAGTGAATCGTGTTGCAGTGGCAATATAGAAAGTACTTAATACAGTCCATTGCTGACGGACATTAATTAAATTTTACACCGATGCTATCCATGTGTCATAGTGGCATTAGACTCATGTTTATTTTTTAGCCAGGCCAATGAGAAAACGGACAGACAATTCAAAAAAGTGCATACATCCTTCGATAACTCAACTCACAGAAAAAGCAAACTACTGTAACACAGCCAATAGAAAGTCCAGGTTTACGAGTACATTTATTGAGAAATTTAATTTCCCTATTATTTGTCTCCCTGTCTTTCCCTTCATGCAGACCTAGTTAACAACATCACAACAGCTGTGACAGCAACTTTTGCAAGTAACCAAAATCCAAGTTGACGACAGGGAGTCAGAGACAGGAACTAAATAAAGTAGCATGTTCATGTCTAATCTCCCGAGATTGTTTCTTGTAGCGTCTTTAAACAACAACAATAAATAAATACATAAATAATGCATTAGGAGTTTTGTTCTGTATTATTGTTTGGAAGAGAAATGTGACAACGAATGTCAGTGTAATAAACAATACAAACATGTTTAATAAATGGAAGAAATAGCAATCATACGCAATGCATGTTGTTGTTGACGATAACGACCTTCAAAACCCAACTCTCTGTTCCATATGTGTCCATGTCACACAACTTTTGTTTTCAATATCTCTCTCTCTCTCTCTCTCTCTCTCTCTCTCTCTCTCTCTCTCTCTCTGCGATCAGGACTCAATCAGTTTAGGATTCCAGACTCCCACATGAAGTCAGCTGTTAGGTTAAGTGTGTTGATCGCCCCCACAGACGGAACATCACATTTAGAGTCCGCAGATCCACTCTGACTGAACACCCGTTAATACGTTGGTGAAGGTGCACAGGAAGTGATCCTTGTGTGTATTAAATTATTTCCCCACATTGTCCTATCAGATGCCCTATTCTCCAGGCGGAAGGGCTGTTTTATATACAGTAGGCTGTCAGCCTGCTGTCTGTCATCAACCTGTCAATCATCAGTCAGCCCTTACACTGTGGGGGGGGGGGGGGGGGGCTGGCCAACGCTGTCATGGCTAGTTCAGTGTACTAGTCAAGGTAACTGGGTCATAGGGCAGCCGGGCAACAGACAGATTGAGCCGGAACCTGAACCTCGGGATGAAGCACAATCTCGATAACAGTATCAGTGTTGTATCAATGTGAAACTCAAGGTCAAGGTAACATCAATCAATCAATGTAAATCAAGGTCTACAAACGCACAGTGCTACAAACAACCGTTGTCAGAGAACACACGGTTCTACAAATGGGATCGTGACCAACGCTAGGTCGCATCCAATAAATAGGCAGCGGCAGTAAATCTGAAAATGCCAAGGATCAACGAGGAAGTGTTTGTTAAGTAGATAAATTAAATATGATAATTAAGGGATGAGAGGAGTATGAAAGGGTGGATAAAGAAATAACCAGAATGTAAGAAGGGTGATAAAGAAAGTATTATAGTAGTATGTGTCAGACAATTTTTTTTTTCGTTATAATAGAGGAAGTAACGATTGAAGAAGGAAAAAAGGGTAGGATAGGTAAAAGATATCGGATTGAGATATATGACACACATGGCTATAATACAGAAAGAGTGAGACAGTTGTTGTAAAATGGTGTAAATATGTTGAAAACAAACTGGTTGTAATTCATTGTATAAATTGTATGTATCTATCTATACATTGTCCTTTGCGAGCCGAAGACGGGACATAGGGCAGAACTACAATCTCAAAAACAGAATTATTGCGTGCCAAAATGGCACATATTGCAGAGATCACTGCTTCTAAAATCTATGGTTCTGTTTCCATAAGAATGCTTTTTACAATGACAGCTTGACAAGCCATCGATCAACCTCCTTAGTCGCCTCTTACGACATGCCTAGAAGGTCAAAGTGTCACTATTCTTTACTTCCCACATAATGAGGCCCGGTAACACATGGGAGAATTGTATGTATAGTAGGAGGTAAAACAAATTGAGTTCAATGAGTCAATGATTGTTAGTCAGGGAGAAATAGAGGCATTAAGGTTACATTTGTGGTACGTGAGAAAAGAAGTTTAATAGGAAGGGGATAAACTAGGACAAGGAGTCAAATATTGAAATAGGAGGAATGGAAGATGGGGAGTTATGATAACTGTAGTATAGAATAGGAGCGAGATATAGTGAGGGTAATGAATTACTACGTGAATAAGAGATATATAAAAGAAAGGAATAGACAAGGATGGCGGGAGTGTCCCAAGAAGGATATATATGGCAGGCCATGCAGAAGATTGGGGAGGTGGTAGAAAGATAAGGTACTAACTTGTAGATGCAGGAAATATCAAGAAGGGTTCCGGTATTTATGGGACAGATAGAAGGGTTCGAAGAGTGGATACACGCAATTTAATTTTCAGGCAGAAGGTAAGCCAAATAGAGTGGAAAGAGTTAGCAGTAGCCACTAGTCAAGGGGGAGTGGTAAATTGTGTGAGGAGAAGAATAGAGGATAAGAAAGAAGAGTCATGGAAAGAATTTAAGTCATATTTAGCTAATAGGTATGGTAAGTTTAAAGACGAACAACACGCAATAGTGGAGTTAAAAGTAGCTAGACAAGGGAGGTACGAAAAGGTACAAGAGTATGGGAGAGGATAAGAGAAATGGCAGAGAGAGGATTTGGACAAAAGGTAGAAACAGAGCAAGTGGATAAACTATTAATATCAACATTGATAGAAGGTATAAGAGATAGAGGACTAAAGTTAAGGTTAGCAAGGAAGAAAGGTACAAAAATGTCACAGTTATTAGAGGCAGCAATAGAGGAAGAAGGGTTAGGGAAGAGATTTGAAGAACAGGTACAACAGATAGAAGGGAATGTGGGAGTTAGGCAAGAGAGTCCGATGGAAGTAGATCACATGAGGCAAGGGAGAGGTCAACAAAGAGATAGGCAAATAGTAAATAGTATACAAGAGACGAGAAGGTGTTATACATGTGGGAAAATATGACATATTAGAAATCAATGTAAAGAATAGATGCTAGACAAAGAAACACAAGGGAAAGAGAGCCAGGGAGGCAAAGAAGGCGGCAACGGAGAGAGGCGCGAGGGATAAAATTGGCACAGGAAACAAGATGTTACGGATGTGGGAGAATAGGGCATCTGATAGGACAATGTGGGGAAACAAGTGGTAGATTAGAAAGAGGGGGAAGATATCAAGAATCGGGAAACGGGGACAGTACTAAAAAATGGCAGACGATTTTGAGAACGGAAGAGAGGCCGGGTCAATTTGGAAGGTACGGAAGAAGGTAGGATCCCTGTTCGTGCAATGTACAAATAGAGAAGCAGAAGTTTAGGGCTGTGATAGACACCGGGCGAGTGTAAGTGTGATGAAGGAGAGCACATATCGGGCAATACAAGGAAAGGAGAGAATGTATAGGACGAACAACTGGAGTCCATAAGTGGACAGCTGTTAGAGGTCATAGGAGAAAAATGGATGAATATCAAAATATTAAAGAGTAGAATGCAACAGAGATTTATGATATTTAGGGGAATGAACAGGATTATGGTCCTAGGTAGAGATTTGATGAAGAGGAATGAGGTGATAGTGAACTACAGAACGCAAATGTTAACAATAGGAGAAACAGAAGTACAGATGGAAGATGATATCCATATTACAACACTGGCCAGAGTTAAGGATGATTTAGTATTAAAACCACACAGGGAACATATTACGGTAGCAAAAATAAAACACAATGACTATATTAAACCAGGGATGACTGTGGAAGCAACGGAGGCTAAACCAGATATAATGGAGGAGCCGAACATAAGAATGATAGATGGCATAGTAACAATAAATGAAGGAAATAGCTTCCCAGTAATGTTAATCAATCACTCAGGGAAAGCAATAAAGAAAAGGAAGGGAAAAGTGATTGCGCAAATAAGAAGAGAGCAAAAAAATAAGATATAGATAGAAACGGAGGAGCGGGAGGAAAGGGAGAAGAGGAAGGAAGAGAGTCAGAAGTACCTGCAGTGGCTAAGGAAGAGGGTTGAAGAGGACAGGAAGGGAAAGCATCAGGGGAAAATAGTAAATAGAGAATCTGAAGCAGTATGGAAAATAAGAAAGGCTACACAGATCATATTAACAAAGGAAAGAAAGGAACAATTAGTATAGCAGATACAAACAAAGGAAGAATATAGGGAGTGTGTACAAACCTTAGTGTTAGACAACCAGGACGTGTTTGCGTTGACAGATTTCGAGTTGGGACAGACAAAAACTATGGAATTGGAAATAGACGCAGGGGTAGCACAACCAGCAAGTGTAAGGACATATAGGACGCCGTTAAAAGATAGGCAGGTAGTAGAGAGGACGGTGGAGGAAATGTTAAAAGTAGGAGTAATTACCAGAACGACATCACAATGGTCGTCTTCAGTGGTGATAGTGCAGAAGAAAGATGGGACGAAAAGGTTTTGCTGCGATTACAAGGCGTTAAAAAGGTAACGAGGGATGTTAGTTACCAGATGCCGAGGGTAGACGACATAGTGTCACTGTTCCAAGCCACAGATTTCTATACGACCTTAGATTGCATGTCCGGTTATTGGGCCATGCAAGTTCATCGGAATACCAGAGATAAGATTTCGTTTATCACACATGTAGGGACATTTACGTGGAACGTGATGCCGTTCGGACTGAAAGGGTCACCGGCGACTTACATGAATTTAATGAATTAAGTATTGCAAGGTGTAGGAAAGTTTGCACAGGCGTACGTAGTCGATATAATAATTTTTACGAAGGGGACAAAATAACAGCATCTACGACACATTACTATAGTACTAGAGAGACTGAGACAGCATGATATAAAGATAAAATTGAATAAATGCCAATTTCTAAGAGAGGAAGTGAAATATCTAGGGTTCGCAGTAAATAGAGAAGGAATACTACCAGATAAGGAGAAGGTACATGAAATCAAGGACATGAAATCACCGACGAAGGTGAGAGAAGTAAGGAGCTTTCTAGGTATGTGCGACTATTATAGGAGGTTCATACCGAAATTTGCGGAAGTGGCGGCGCAACTGACGGCATTGACAAAGAAATTTGTGAGGTTTCAATGGTCGCCAAGTTGTCAAAGAGCGTTTGACACGTTGAAGGATGGATTAGAGAAAGTACCGTTATTAGCTCACCTGAGCGAGGAAGGTAGGATGATCGTGTATACAGATGCGTGGGATGCAGCGATAAGGTCATGTCTGGTGTGCGAGAATAAGGAGAGGGATCAGGTGACGGGAAAGGATAAGATGCAAGAATGGCCTATATATTTTCTATCGTACAAGTTAAGCAGAACACAAGTAAGGTGGCCAACGATAGAAAAAGAGGCGTATGCAATTCAGAAGCTCCATTTTTACATATATGGGCAGACGGTGGTGAAAAGAACGGACCATAAACCGCTGAAGGCAATACTGGAAGCACCAATTAAGAACAGAAAGATAGATATGTGGTCTCTAACATTACAAAATAGTGGGCCAAAGTGGAGTACATAGAGGGGGCCAGGAATATTTGTGCGGATTGGTTGTTGAGAATGTCGAGAAAGGAGGGAGAAGAAAGGGAGCAGGGGGAATCGGGTATGGATGTGGATGACAGGACATTTCAGATCAAAATAGTAAACACCAACAAAGTTAGACAGGGTAGTGGAAATACAGAGGAGGAAGGGAGCCAGAGAATGGCCAAGAGCGACAGGAAATAAACGTGATGGAACAAGTACATAGGGACGATGAGGAGTTGGGAGAAATAATGAGGGATATAAGAAAAGGAAGGACGGAGAAATGGATGAAGTTTAGCATATATGACAGTGACGGAGTATTAGTATATATAGGAGACGGAGATGAAGTACAACCAAGAGTATGTGTACCCCAAGTATATAGAAAGCATTTGCTAATGATGTATCACGAAGAAAACGGACACATGGGGAGGAATAAGATGTTGGACGCGTTGAGATTGAAGTATTATTGGTCAGGTATATACAGGTCGGTAGAGGAACATACCAAAAAGTGCAGAGTATGCAAAACAAGGAATTTGGTGGAGAAAGGAGGACCGGTAATAACGATGGACAAACAATATTCTGCAATGCAAAAGATCAGCATGGACATAACGGGTCCATACCCCACGACAATATCGGGGAATAAATATATACTGCATGTGACAGACTGTTATAGCAGGTGGCCAGAGAGTACACCTATAGCAAATAAGGAAACAGCTACTATAATAGACATATTACTAAACGAAATCATCCCTCGGTATAGTTGTCCACAAAGCATATTGACAGATAATTGGGGGGGGGGGATTTACTAGCAGCAAATTTCAGCAAAAACTAAGGAAATTGAATATTAGACACATCAGGACATCAGTTTACAACCCCCAAACAAATGGAATTAACGAAAGACAGTATATAACACTAAATGACATAATATCGAAACTAACAAGAGGTCAGGAAATGGAGTGGGATGCTAAATTAAATCACGCGTTAGCAACGATAAGAATGAACAATAATGAAAGTACACAATTTTCCCCATTTTTTCTATTATATGGGGGGCACCCGATGCTACCCCTGGATAATATATTGCAACCGACAAGAAGATATATGGGAGAAGAAAGGCACAAAATAATCCTACAACAGATGCATGAAACACAAAGGATGGTATGAAAAAACTTAAAGAGGGCGGAAAAGAGGAATCAACAGAAAACTCAGAATAAAGTGGTGATAGCTTATAAGGTAGGGATAGAGTATACTATAAAAATCAAACAGCCACATCGAAAATTAGCCCTAGGTGGAAAGAAGGATATGTGATAGTAAGGAAGACAGGGGAGGCAAATTATAGAATTAAGCATATATATGGGGAAAAGGAGATTAGAACACACAGGAGAAATATAAGGAAAGACTAGTCTTTATGGTTGGAGAACGAACAGGAACAGGTGGGGAGGCCACGAAGGAAATGCACCATGTACAAGGAAAGTGAGTTCACAGACGACACAGAAAGCCAAGAACATCAGGGGGTGAATACGAATGCAAGGGAGCAAAGGGTGAAAGGAAGGGTAATACAAAAGAAAGAAAGCGACAGCAGAGAAGAACAAGGAGAGAGTACAGGTGACGGAAAAGACAGCACGGAAGACGATGCACCGTGCAGGAACACTAGGAGTCAAGGTAGAAGAAGACACAATCGAAGGGTACGAATGGAGAGAAAACGTCATCGGAAGAGGAGAACATGCCAATACCGGAGAGATGAATTAGAGTCGAGCGCAGAGATCAGGAGACAAGGCGGCAGGGGGAAATGAGGCAAGAACAAGCAATAGCGGATACGGATATTGAAACACAGGGAGAGGAGAAGATCCCTGGTAGGAAAAGACAAGGGAATTGGTCTTCGGGGGAGTCACCAGAGCAGAAGAAAAATAAGGGGAGGAGAGTGAACAGTGGGATAGCGACGGAAGTTGGCAAACAACAGAAGAAGGCAAAAGTGAGGGAATAGGGAAGGTAGAGAATGAAAAAAAAGTAATAACGTGCAGGAACAACCTCCAGGAGTTCTGAAGGGGCCCTAGCAGAAAACGTAGAGGAGGTTACGAAATGGAGTAGAACAGGAATAAGTGTCAATAGGAGATAAATTGGTGGTAGGAAAAGACGGGAAAACTTAAGTAATGAAGCAGGTGTAAAAAGGGTAGACGTAGCAAGAGACGAATTGAGAGGGGTACAGCAGAGGGAACGTAGGAAGGAGTGTGGTAAAAAGGTGAATTATTATGGATAGATAAGTAACTAAGAGAAGGTAGAAGGCAGTGAAATAGGGTATAGTGATAAGTTGAATAAAGGTAAAAAGGGGAGTTAGGTAGTAAACAAAGGGGAGGTAAAGAAGGGTGATTGACAGGTGTTCAAGTGCTCGGGGAAGTTAGGTGAATGCGGCAAGAGTCACGAGGAGCAGAGGGAAGGCGAGAGAATTAGGTGAACAAAGATTGATATTCAGACATTGTGTTAAAGGGCAAAGTAGATTGATTCGGAGTGAGGCAGTTGTTCAGTGCGGGCGTCTGTAGTCAGAGGCAGTCGATACCGTGAACTAGGGGGTAGTTTGGACAGTTGGTTAGTAAGTTAGTTAGGAAGTGACCGTCGAGTCGGTCAGATGTGAATTCCAGGAGACGTGATATTAGATGTGATTTTTTGTGGCACTAGAGTGATATAGTCATAATAAAGCGACACAGCAATTTGCAGATAGAAGTTAATGCTACTACTGTTTGCAGCGACTTTAGTAGATCATGTGTGGGTGCAACATTATGAGACAGTGTAAGTCATGAAGAAATATTAATAGAGCTAGTAGAGCTCCATCCATTGCAATGACTTTAGTAGATCATGAGTGATCTCAACATTATAAGACTTAGTATAAGTCGGGAAGAGACATTAGTAGAGCTATTAGAGCTACAACCATGTGCAGAGACTTTATTGAGATCATGTGTGATCGCCCCATGTTAAGACTTAGTATAAGTCGTGAAGAGACATTAATAGAGCTAAAAGAGCTCCAACAATGTGCTGAGACATTATTTAGATCATGTGTGATCGCACCATTATGAGACTGATTATCAGTCTGTAGAGTCATGTGTATAGCTATTAGAGCTGCAACTCAAGTGTGGAGACGTCAGACAAACAAGTGAATTTGTACTAGTAATGTACTGTATGAAGGTCGAGCATGAACATTAACGAGGGGTAACCTCAGCGATAATATTCTGACATATTGTTATGGGAGCAAGGTAAGAGATGAATATGAGGCTCCCAAGAGACTTTGTAATTGTATTGGTGAAGGTGTACAGGAAGTGATCCGTGTGTGTATTAAATTGTTATTTGTGAACATTATTCATCGGTGTTGGTAATGATTTGCGGAATGCTAGCTGTATTGTGATCCCTAGTGATGAACGAATGTTGGGGTCGCTATGAACCAAAGATATCACACGCGAAGTCAATGGAGAATCGATCAACGGGAAAAAGGGAGAGGCTGAGCTGACGAGGTGGTCTACCAGTTCAGGAAAGAGTCCATAGGTGAGGGCTTAGGTTCTTACAAGCAAACACTTGAGCTGATAGCGGAAGGGATGTTTTATATCCATTAGGCTGTCAGCCTGCTGTCAGTCATCAACTTGTCAATCATCAGCCAGCCCTTACACTGTGGGAGGGGGGGGGGGGCTAGCCAACGCTGTCATGGCTAGTTCAGTGTACTAGTCAAGGTAACTGGGTCATAGGGCAGCCGGGCAACAGACAGATTGAGCCGGAACCTGAACCTCGGGATGAAGCACAATCTCGATAACAGTATCAGTGGTGTATCAATGTGAAACTCAAGGTCAAGGTAACATCAATCATCAATGTAAATCAAGGTCTACAAACGCACAGTGCTACAAACAACCGTTGTCAGAGAACACACGTTTCTACAATTAGAACAAGAAATGAAATTTTTGGGGCATGTTAAAAGACACAGTACCCTAATAAAAGTAATATTGGAAAACAAAATACAAGCTAAAAGAGGCAGAGGCAGACCAAGACTAACTTGGACGAGTAATATCAAAAGATAGACAAGTCAATCTATGACAACCTGCACCATCAAAGCAAGAAACAGTGTGGAATGGCATTATATGGTAGCCAACCTTCTTTGCGGAGACGGTAGGAGATGATGATGTTGATGATGAACTCCAATCAATCTATCTATAATCTAAAGTATTGTATATATCTGCAATGTGGTTTCGTGTATAAACGCTACTGTCTTTTGTAATTCTTGCAGTGTCCAATATAGTTTTGTCTGTAGTGTCGTTTCTGTGAGCCAATGGATGTTCCTTGTTCAGTAGTAGGCACAACGCTGAAATGATCTTTCTTAATTAAGCGGAGTAAACAACACATTCGTCGTAAAACTGTCTAGAACTTTATTTACATCATTCTAGCTCGACAATAGTTGTATACATATATTATTATATATAATATATATATTATATAATAGTATAAATATGTTTATATATATATATATATATATATATATATATATATAAAACAGTCTGTACATCATATCTCCACTCATGAAAGACCATTACTTAGTTATATGAACCATTACTCTCATTAACACGAAACACTTGATGGTTACTGTCACTTCAATCTGACTTAAAACTTTTATAAAACTGTCACAGCTTCAATTACATCAAATAGACTCTGAACACTATAACATCTGCCATGGACTTCCCAATTGTCACTCTGGCTCTAAAATAATCTCTACTGGCATAGAACAGTCTGAATTTACAAAGTCCGACACTTATGCTTACCTAGATAACTGTGCTTGGCGGCTTGCTGTCTATCTGCCCAGGGCGGGTTTCTAATCACCGTTATCAACTAGAAAGAACGAGAGAGCAAATTCTCTCGTCTTACCTTCTATACCTCCCCTTTCTAACTATCCTATACTCGGCGTAACAAATCATCGATGCCCGTCCACACTTCTTTGTCTCTAAATTTGCCCAACACAATAAGTCACTGCTTCGAGAACTTTCCAGAACCGCCATTCCTTGAACTTTCGCCCTTGAACCTATTTATGAGCCTATTTCTAACATCGCTAATCGTCGCCTCATGCCGTTCACGCGTTTCCTGACTCCCTTGACTATAATCATGAAAGGCCAACCTGGCCTGTACACTATTACATTACCTCCCCTGCCTTTAGTTTGTTTTTGTTTTTTACGAGAAGCGTTAAAAAGAAAAAAAAACAACTCTTAACCAATTAAAAGTAATAGTGTTAAAAAGTTATCATCACTCCTTCCTCGGTAACCTTATTAATAGCAAAACCTTAATTGCTAACACCTGCTATACCGTACCAAAATTAACAATTTCCTCTCATAAGTTCACTTATTACTATGTACACTCATTATGTCAACAACAACAAAATTACTACGCTATTACTATCTAACTCTCATTACACGTGTAGAAATGGTTACAATTGTCTTTTCTTCTCACACGTTCAACAATTGTCTCCACAAAAATATTACAATTGCCTTTCTTTATGACAAATTAACAATTGTTTCGACAAAAAAAAATGTTACAATTATCTTTTCTTCTCACCGCTGTGCTACCGCTAGAGGAATGCGGTTTCATGGGTATTTTTAGCTCTAGCGAAGTAGAAGCGTTAAAAGTGAAAGTGAAACTATGTCTGATTACATGAACTTCCTTAGCTATTTATAACTACATTATGCGCATCAACATATGTAGAAAGAACTTATTATGCAGACACAAGAACGCTTATCTGGTTTCATATTAATGTCCATTGAGAAATCATTCCCTCATAAACTTAGAAACCAACCCAACAGTACTTTCAATAACAAAGTCATCAAGACATTTTCGTCCCAAACAAGACGAATATAATTAACATAAATAGGTAAGTAATTTAAAATGTAGTGGTGTCATTAGAAAATATTAGTTTATGTTAGCCTACTGAATATAATGTATGTTTTTATTTATTATGTCAGGGTAGCCCAGACCTCAAAACCAGTGTACGCCACTGATGTAGGGCACATTGAATATGATATGTAAGTCACACTCAATATGATGTACAGTGTATTATCATCATGTGACATACAGGTTGACGTAGGTGATCATGTCCTTCCACAACTTTCTATCCACAGCGCATATATCGCTTCTGTTGCCGAATTTTTTCCATGCAATGCCACCAAGCTATCCAGTATTTTCTCTCTTTGTCGTGCGCGATCTCTCTTTCCTTTTATGTTACCAGTTGTAACCAAGTATTCCATCTTTCCTCTTCTCATGGTGTGCCCAAATAATGTTGATTGTTTCTTTCTGATGTTTTTTAGGAGCTCCCTTTTTGTGCTGGCCTCTTTGAGAATTCCCACTTTGGTCCTTTTATTTGTCAGGGAACTTTCGACATTCTCCTGAGAAATCTCATTTCTGTGACCTCTAATCGTCTTTTCATTTGTTTGTTTACGTTCGGTTACGTCCATGATTCGCTTCCATATGTCAGAATTGGTTCTATATAGCACCGATGAACTCTCTTTCTCATTTCTATTGACATAGCTTTGTTGCATTAGATATTTTTCATTATCTGAAATGCTATTTTGGCCTGAGCTATTCTGCTTTTTATTTCTGTGGTACATCTCCCATCTGATGTTATTATTGTGCCAAAGTATTTGATGCGTTGCACTTGTTTCAGATGTTTCCTATTTATTTGCATGCTGCATGATGGTGATGATTGTTTCTTTGATATGAGCATTACTTCTGTTTTCTTACTATTCAGACAGAGACCTTTCTTGTTGCTTTCTTTTACGATTATGTCTATCTTTTCTTGTTGTTAATTCTATGCCTCTGCTATTAAGACTGTGATGATCGTTGACTTTAATTCCTTTTTTTTTAACTACTATTGATCTCATAATATGTTCGCTGTAAAGTGAAAACAAATCCAGCGACAGAACACAGCCTTGTCTGACTCCTTGTTTTATAAATTGAAATTGTCGGTTTTGGTTGTTAATTCATATTACTGCTGTTTGTTGCCAGTACATGTTTTTTTATGATTCTCAGATCCTTACTATCATTGTTTAATTTCTCCAGCATATTGATTATTTCCACATGCTTTACTCTGTCAAATGCTTGTGTGTAGTCTATAAAGCACATATAAAGATTTTTCTTTACCTCTATAGATCTTTCTATCAATGTTCTTAAGTTGTATATTGCATTATTGGTGCCTTTTCCTTCCACAATCCACATTGTTCCTCACTTATTTTTTATTTTATTTTGCTCCTTACATGTTTCATGGTGATTCTTAGTAATATTTTCATCAGATGGCTCTTGAGACTAATAGTGCGATGGTGTTAACAATCAGTGGCGCCTAACTTCTTCGGTACGGCTACAACGTTTTAATTTAGTAAATATTCGGGTATGTGTCGAGTGTTATATATGTCATTGAGTAGTTTTGTTATGACGTGTACTCCGAGTTCTTGTAACGCATTTATCTCTTCAATTGTTATATTGATGAAGGATACAGATGAAGAGACACTGATGAAGATAGCCTGGTGAAACGAGATTGATGAAAAGTTACGGATGAAGAAGGACTAATGAAGAGATAAATATGACAAGATGACTATAATTAAATAAATGACGTTATTGAGAGTCCAGATTTGTGAGACATGTGTGGAGAAGGGGAGGAATGGACACCTAGTAACAATAGAAAATGTCGGAGACAAAGAGATACGGGATGATTTGACGGCGTGGCAAGGGAAGGTTCCACGGTGTAGCTGTTGTACCGGAAACAGTATCTAGAGTTAAGGAAAAGCATGGTATCAGAAGTCTCTTGGCGAAAGGCGGAGAGTAATGAAGAATATTTACTTTCTCTATGCTTGTTTCCTTATTTTACTAGTTCTCTCTCTCTCTCTCTCTCTCTATATATATATATATATATATATATATATATATATATATATATATCTTTCATATCATATATATAGATATATATACTTTCTGTGTTTGTTTCTTTCACATTATATCTTCCACTTTCATTTATTCAATCTCACTGACTGCTTGTGTGTCTTTTATTTATTTCATATATTTCTCTTTCTCACATACACGGTTCCAGCCAACATGAGATTACCATTTAAGTTTTCAATTTGACAACGAGTGTTTGACAAATGTAAACCGACAACTGAGTGACCAGATGTAAGATCTCGCACACACCTAGAACTGACAGCCCAATCCACAAGCCGATGGTTCCACCAAAGTCCGAGAAGAACTGAATGAGCTGTGGACAAGACAACAAGAATTAAGGCCACACTATTACTGTACATGCACATCAAATGGCAAGACAAAATAACCAACTTAACTGTCCTGCAACGTGCTAAGACCCTAACAATCATGTCGATGCTCAGAAGTCGAAGGCTAAAATGGCTGGGGCATGTCCAACGGATGGAAGAAAAACGCATTCCTAGGCAAATACTATATGGCGAGCTAAAACACGGAAAAAGACAAATCGGCAGACCTAAACTACGATATAGAGATATCTGCAAATCATCTCCGAAAGACTTCTCCATCTGTGAAAACGACTGGCAACATCTGGCAAGTGATCGCACATCATGGAGAGCATGTATAAGGAACGGTATAACAACATTTGAGACTGTGCTAAGACAGGACTTAGAAGAGAAGAGACTCATGAAAAAGGATGGTAAACCCTGTGGATCAGCGAGCCTGACTTGTTCATTATGTGACCGCGTGTGTTTGTCAAACATTGGTAGAATTAGCCACGAGAGAAGCTGTTCGGCAAAAAAAAAACCTCAAAAAAATACGCAATAGCCTCCACTAGACCGTCTGACAAGACGAAAAGGGCCATATATATTACTGTACACCAACCGGATTTTGGTTTTACAACCACAACAGCTATAATAACACCATATTTGTACACCTTGTTTCAGTTGTTTATGATTTCTGTTCAATGTTTGATTGTCATTTTGTAGTAAATAATACCTAAGTAACTTGTGACTCTTTATTTTATAATATTCAAGTAACTTGTGACTCTTTATTTTATAATATCCAAGTAACTTGTGACTCTTTATTTTATAATATCCAAGTAACTTGTGACTCTTTATTGTGCGATTCTACATCTGCATTTAGATCTCCCAACAAGATTATATCTTTGATTCTTCTTTCATCCATCTATCTATCTATATTTCGTTCGCCTGAAGTATTGTCTATATCTGCAATGTCTTTTGAAATTCTTGCAGTGGCCCATATAGTTTTGTCGGTAGTGTTGTATCTATGGGCCAATGGATTTTCCTCAGTCTACTATATTAAGTGTAGTCTTGAAATATGTGTTCAGCAGTCTGGGCGCCTGTCCACATGTACAAGTAGTTGAGGTGCCGATCTTGAATTTTGTATACATGTGACTATGGAGTCGATTGTGTCCTGTTCTGAGGTGTATAATGATAACTTGTTCATATCTGTTCATATTATGAAAGGCATCCTGATTTGGGGCTTGCGGTCCTCTGATTTATTTGATTATCTGTTTCTTATGATGGTATGTAACCGGTATACCTAGTTGTGTGACTGTTGAACCTTCATTTGCCAACTGATTTGCTTTCTCATTTTCTGGTATTCCACAGTGAGATGGTATCCACTGCAGGGCGACCCTGTGGTACTTGCAGAGTTCAGTCAATAAGGCCTACAGATGTGGTAATTTTCTGGATTGTAGTGCCTGGGGTACTGATCTTGCATCTGTCAAAAACACTACAGGCTGTGGGCTAAGATTACTGTTCAGTAGTTTTTCTATTGCCAACTTTATTGCTTGTATTTCTGCATCATAATTGTGACAATATTTCCCTGTTGCTATTTTATTCATATACCTAATGTTATTTGGGTGCTCTATATATGCACCTGCTCCCCCATTCTTTACTGCATTCTATGCTGATCCATCTGTGTACACACGAATCCATTGGTCTTGTGGGTACTCTTCATCCTGGAAACTGAGAGTTATTTTTTTTCGCTGTAGACTATTATGTTCTTATTTGTCACTATTCCTTTCACTTCTGTCCGTATTTGTATTGATAATCCTGATTCCTCTGTCCAGGGAGTCTGTTCTGGTATGGGCAGTAGGGGGTTAACAACTCTTGGCATGTCTGGTGTTTGTCTACTAATACGCTTGGCTTGGTGGATAAAACTGCTTCTATTAAGTCGTCCCAATGCAAGATTTTGGAATCGGTCCTTCATTGGACGTCTAGTCATGCAAGCAAATTTTTCTGCCTGTATCAGCACCTTTGTGTCCCTCCGTTCTCTCAGTGCTGGTATCCTAGACAATTTCTCCATTTCCAGTATTGGTGTTTATTTCATTGCTCCTGTGATGACCCTAAGTGCCTGGTTTGTACTTTGCCCAGTTCTTGCAGTGTGGTGATTGATGCTGAGCACCATGCAGATGATCCATATTCTAAATGTGGGCGTATACTCTGTTGGTGAACTTTAATGAGTATTTTCCCACTCGCACCCCACGTGGTTACACACAGCTTTATTAGAATAGCCAACTTTCTCCTTGCTTTTTTGGGCTGCCTTATTTATCTGCTGTTTCCAAGATAGTTTGTTATCAAATGTAACTCCGAGATACGTAGCGTGTGTGTCTTCTTTCACAGGCTCATTGTTTATGTAGATATCTCCTGCTTTTTGTTTTAGGGAGAGAGTGAAAAGTGTAGTACTGTTTCATCCATCCGACATTGCAACTGTTTATAGAATTCATCTTTAACTAAATCATCCTTATCGTTGGTTAATACGTGACATTGGGTAGTTGTATTTTTTATTTTGTTTTTTGTTGTATTAAATGTTGCTCTCATTCGTCTTTGCCCTACTGCTTTCCATTCTATCGGTATCTTTTGTGATTTTATTGATAACAATATAGCTACCCCTTCACTATGGTGTGATCCTGGTTCCTGGTGTTCTGATGATAAAATCATATCTCCAGTGTTTAGTTTTTCATTTCCGTTCCTAGCCATCTTGTCTCGCACATTCCCATAATATATGTTTTGTTTCATTTCTGCTTCTACCTGTGCAGCCTTTCCTTGTTCATTTAGGGCACGTATAATCCAAGTGTCAATTCTGGAGGATTTCCTGGTAGACAAAAGTTGATTCGGCCACTCGGAATCCTTACGGCTTTCTCTGAATTGCGTCATGCATCTCTTAGACATAGACCCTTTATATTTCCTGGATGGAGGATTTACTTTTATTCTTTTATTTCACCTAATCATGTTTGTGAAGCTTTATATGCCTATTTTTTTTATTTTTACAGTATGGGATAACCAGTCCCATGCCAACCTTCCTTTGTCGCACATGCCTTGTAGGGAACAGCGCCACTGTTTTTTGCTCCCCTTTCAAGCCCATGCAGCGCACGGGAGAGGTTGTTTATTATCACATATTAAATGGATAATTGTATGGACAAAAATCATTAAAAAGTAAGACTTTAAACTACATAATAATAACATCCTGGCTGGGCGCCTGACATCAGCAGAGTTGAAAGCTTTATCGGTACATAGCTGATGGCTTGTGGATCGGTGTATCAGAACAATACCGTCCAAACTTCACAGTGTCTCTACAAACAGACTAATCTGTGTATCCTGGCCTATCGAATAGGGGTCGAGGAGGGGAGGCACACATACCATGAGTGAAGCCTTCATTTATTGTCTGTCACAGTGTGATGGTGTGCATATACCTTTAACAAGATGTCAGCTGTGTCTGAATATATGGATCAGATATAATTAGATTCACACAACTATGTACATGTGTATGTGAGCCTTCAAAACATTTCTCATTCTTCTTAATCCTCTGAATTCCGGTTGGAGCATATAGCACCCACAAGAGATCTCTATCCAATTCGATCGGAAGCAAGCATGGGGAACTATCGTTAGGACCTGCTAAACTTTCATATCATCATGTATGGTTCGTCCTCATGTCCCCAATGGTCTGCCTCTTCTTCGTTTGCCACGTGGTGTGTCCATGTTATTGCTACTTGTGTGTGCCTGGTTCGTTCAATTCGTAGAACGTGGCCTAGTCATTTCCAAAGTCTTCTTTTCACTTCTTGATTGATGTTGTTAATACTTGCTCCTTCAGTGATTTCTTTCATTTTTATGTCTTGATCCTAAAGTATATTTAGAATATTCTTAAGAAAGCAACTTAAGATGGCGTTCTGTCTTATAATTCATTCTCCACGCTTCAGCTGTTCATAAAAGTATGGATCGCGCATTTGCATGTAAATTGTAAGCTTGGTGCTAAGATGCGGTCTAGTTGACCGAAAATGTTTCTGTACCTATTGAATGCATGTTCTGACATATCTACTCTAGCAGAGATCTCTCTCCTCTCAATATCGATTTTATTTAAAAATAGCTTTGCATGTATTTAAAGTCATCCATTGCATTTATCTTCATAATCGTAGTTTTGCCTTCCTTTATGTCCAGTCCTTCTGTGTTATCAAACTGATCTACTCTATCTGTTTTTCTCATGTATGTCTGGGTTACATGGGTAAATAATCCTACATCATCTGCTATGTTAGTATCTTCAGGGCGTATGGTAATACTCATGCAATCTCTTTTGGCCTGTCGCAAACGACCATTCGCATGATCCAGTCTCTAATCATAAGGAAAAGGAATGGTAACAAAATGCATCCTTGTCTAACTCCCGCTATGACTCTTTACCAAGTTGCCTTCTGTTATTGTATTTAATCCCACGCAAGAGCATAGTTGTTAAAATGTTCTATCTATTTAGTCCACCAAATCTCCTCCCATGAGATAACATTAATAAATTACTTAGTCACTTACAGTTTATGTGACCTTCATATGCAATACATCTACTATCATCAAGTAGACTCCCACCAAACAAATGTGACAACCAAATACTTTTTTATCTAAAGAATACCCGCTAGAAAGCCATAAACAATAGCCTCCCATGACTAAAGCAACACATTTTTTTCCAGCATAACATGCGAACTTACCAAGATGTTCATAATCATCATCGAGTGACGTCTGCGCATCGAAGGTTGGCTACCACGGAGCGTCATTTCACTCTGTCTCTTGCTTTAATGTTGCAAGTTGTTATAGGCTGACTTGTCCATCTTTTGATGTTACTCGTCCATGTTAGTCTTGGTCTACCTTTATCTCTTTTACCTTGAATTTTCCTTCCAATATTAATATTAGTAGGCTGCTGTGTATTTTAACATGCCCCCACATTTCATTTGTCTTGTTCTAATTGTGTTTATTAGTTCTCTATTCATTTTTAGTTGATTTAAAACTTTATCATTGTTTTTTTTCTTTCTATCCAATTCTACCTCATCATCATCATCAAGTACCGGGCCTACTGCGTAGGCAATCATGTCTCTCCACAACCTTCGATCTCGGCAGCCTTGTATCATTTCTGTTGTTGACCTTCTGCCAAGCTATTCTCTTAAGCTGTCTGTTATTTTTTCTCCTTGCTTCCCTCTATCTCTTCGCCCCTCAATGTTTCCAGTTGTAACAATATATTCATTTTGTTCTCTTCTCATTGCATGGCCAAAAAATGAAGATTGTCTCTTCCTAATATTGGAAATTAGTTCTCTATTTGCTTTGACCTCTCTCAGAACCTTTCCATTATTCTTCTTAGCTGTCCATGGTATTCTCAACATTCTTCTGTAAAACCACATTTCTACAGACTCCAGTTATTTTCTTGTCTGTTGTCCTATTGTCCATGACTCGCATCCGTATGTTAAGACTGGCTCTACGTAACATTTAAGAACTCTTCATCTTGTTTCTATTGTCAAAACGGATTCCATAGTATTTTCCTCATTTTTTGGAAAGCTGCTTTTGCCTGAGCCATTCTGCATCTCACCTCCCTTGTACATCTTCCGTCTGAGGTTAACAAAGTTCCCAAATATTTAAATTCATTTACCTGTTTTAATATTGTTCCATTTGTCTTTACTTTGCACTGAGGTGATGTATTTTTATTTGTTGTTACTATTACCTCTGTTTTTTTTTTTTTTTTTTTTTTTTTTGCTATTAAGGCTGATTCCTTTATTTTTGCTTTCTTTCACTATAATGTCCAACATTTCTTGTGACACATTTTCCCTCTTAGCGATTAATACTGTATCATCAGCATACCTTAGATTATTTATATTATGTCCTCCAAAATGTTATTCCAGGCATGCCCCTTATGGATCTTAAAATAGCTTCCCTATAAATATTAAACAAATCTGGTGACAGTACACAACGTTGTATAACACCCTCTTTTATTTGTTGAAACATTCCCAATTGGTTTCCAGTTCTTATGGTCGCTGTTTGCTGCCAGTACACGTTCTTTATAATTCTTAGATCTTTGCTGTCTATGTTTATGCTTTCTAAAATGTTGATTATTTCTTGGTGCTTTACTTTGTCAAATGCCTTGGTGTAATCTATGAAACATAGGTATAGATCTGTTTTCACTTCTATGGCTCTTTCTACTAAAGATCTTATTATATAAATGACATTGCTTGTTCCTTTATCTCTAACAAAACCACACTGTTTATCGCTAATTTCTGGACTGATTTTGTTGCGCACTCTTCGCATGATGATTCTTAGTAATATCTTAGTCATATGAATCATAAGGCTTATTGTACGATGATCATCGCATTCAATCGCACCCGATTTCTTTGGTAGGGCTATGAATATTGATTTGAGCATGCCGTCTGGTATATATCCGCTGTTGTAGATATCATTCAATATTTTTGTTATTATTTCTACTCCAAAATCACCCATGGCTTCAATCTCTTCTTTAGTTATATTATCTGGTCCAGGAGCTTTGCCTGCATTCATTTTGCGCAAGGTGTCTTTCACTTCTTCCCTGAGTATTTCTGGTCCTTCTCCATTATTCTTAATATTTACTTCAGTTCTTTCATCACTATAAAGATACTTAATGTATTCTGTCCATCGTTCCCTTATGTTTTCTTGATCAAACAACTGTTCTCCTTCCTTTGATCTTAAACATCCAGTTTTTGATTGCGTTTTTCTTCCTGTTATTTCCTCAATTTGTTTGTATATAGCTTTATCATCTCCTTTTTGTTGCAATTCGATCTTTTTGCATCTCTCTTTTAGCCATGCTTCTGTTCCTTCATTGCATTTTACTACAATTTCTTTATTTAATCTCTTATACTCATCTTAATTTCTTTATTTCTTCTTCTTGTATACATTAGCTGCAAAATGACATCTGTCATTAATTTCTTTCTTAAATTTGTCCTCACTGGTGTATGAACTCTTTTGATGTTTGTTGCATTGACTCTTTTAGCATTTCCCACTGTTCATCAATGCTTTGTATCTTCTCTATTGCATTGTACCAGTTCTGAATTGTGATTTTATATTTGTCTTGCAGTTTCTTGTCTGATTTTAGTACATCTAAATTTATTGGTTATTTGGTTATGGAAGGCCTCGGTATCACTGCAAACGAATTAAAATCCATAATTGCTCAACCGCCCGTGCCAGTGGAATCATCCGAATTACTAACTCATCTCCCAAACAAAGAAAGGTAACTGTAGTCTCCATCGTAGCAGTCTCAGCACACGCCAAAAGACATAAGGCGAAACCGCGCAGAAAGTGAATACAGCCAACGGTTCCCTGTCATACGATATCATCATTCATCGTAAACAAGCGGGATATCGAAAAAGGATCAAAACGGATGAGACACACAGCTCACGGTGTGCACAGAGCACTTAACTCAGTAGCTCCTGCAACAAGCCGGACTTGGAATATGAGGAAACTGCAAGAAGGAACACTTTTCAGACATAGCCTTCAATGGTTCCTGCCGCCTATCCACCATATATCATGGAAGTTCGCGTCCTCCCGAAAATGATGATCGTCGTAGCACTTGATGATGTTATCTAAATTTAACTTGATGTTAACTGAGGCTCGTTTTGTTGTTTTTAATTTTACTCTAAGCTTTCCCACAACTGGTACATGATCACTATTGCAATCTGCCCCTGGTATAGTTTTCACACACACCAGACTCTTTCTAAGTCTATTGCTTATCATTATATAATCAATTTGACTACGTGCGCTGTCCCCTGGGCTTTTCCATGTCCACAGACGTCTTGGATGTTGCTTAAACCAGTTGTTTCCTATCTTCATGTTGTGCGTTGCCCAGTCAATAAGTTTCTCACCTCTTTCATTCCTCTTGCCTAAGCCATAATGACCAACTACTTCATCAACTCTTTCCTTTCTTACCTTCAATTTAAATTCTACCTATTCTTCTATAAATCCACATTCTTATAACAATAGTTAGAATTTCTCTCCATGGCTTTTTTATGAATGTTATGTGATGAGGTTCCAATCTTTTTCACGACATATTCATCTTTCGTGTCCTGAATATGCCCCATGTGTACCACACACTTAATTGTTTTTACTTTCTGGACCGTTGATCATTTCTGATTATTCTGCCACATTCACCGTCACTACTTTAAACATCCGGGTTGGACATTCCCTCCGGGCGCCATTGTTGTCGAACTGTGTGTATGCCTGTCGCACCTCAAACCCACGACACAAAGAAGAATAAATCATATTCCACTGAAATATCGGTAAAATTCATAGTCCATCCACTCATCAGAAGTAAAACATACCCCAAAACGGTTATTGCAACACATTATTTCACAACAAGACTGTCGCGTCAATCATTTAAATATATTAGCAAGAGCCGAATTATAAAAGCGACCAACACGTAGCCGCCATGACATTAAAAAACACCAGTTTATTCAAATTATAAATATTTAATGTCACATATTCATATGGTTACAAAGTGATAGGCCAAACAATTACATTCTCTTAGTGAAGATGAGCTTGGCACGTCTAATGATACATGCAGATTTTGGAATGAAGCGAAATAATCTTGCTATGTACATAAACACAAACTGTTTCCCACTTGAGCTACATGTTATTAATTCAAGAAATAAAGATAAATGAACGTGCTATCAACAGAAACATAAAATATCCCTCCACTTGAGCTACAGGTTACTACTTCACGAGATGAAGATAAATGAACGTGCTATCAACAGAAACATAAAATATCCCCCCACTTGAGCTACATGTTACTACTTCACGAGATGAAGATAAATGAACTTGCTATCGACAGAAAAAAAAACAATCAAACAAACGCGACGAAGCTAAAACTCCGGTACAATTTGATCTATATAAAAAAAAAAAAACTTGTTATAAATCTTTGCTTGCACTTTCTTAATGTGCGTGGACATTTTGAAAATGTTTGTTTTCGACGTGAGATGTTAAATAATCTGCTAGTTACGCGGAAGTGCTTTCCGTTTTATGAATATTGGCATGTCATGTATGTGGGTACGCCATTATTATTCAACAATATCAGTCAACACACAAACGTCAATGCCAGACAGGTTGTTGTATCTCTTCGTGGAAGCATATCGGCATCTGCCCCCTACACCTGATACACACATCAACTTGCATATCCTCGTCAGAAGCCCATCGTTGCCTCCTACACCTGATACACACATCAACTTGCACATCCTCGTCAGAAGCCCATCGTTGCCCCCTACACCTGATACACACATCAACTTGCACATCCTCGTCAGAAGCCCATCGTTGCCCCCTACACCTGATACACACATCAACTTGCACATCCTCGTCAGAAGCCCATCGTTGCCCCCTACACCTGATACACACATCAACTTGCACATCCTCGTCAGAAGCCCATCGTTGCCCCCTACACCTGATACACACATCAACTTGCACATCCTCGTCAGAAGCCCATCGTTGCCCCCTACACCTGGTACACACATCAACTTCCACACCCTCGTCAGAAGCCCATCGTTGCCTCCTACACCTGATACACACATCAACTTGCACATCCTCGTCAGAAGCCCATCGTTGCCCCCTACACCTGATACACACATCAACTTGCACATCCTCGTCAGAAGCCCATCGTTGCCTCCTACACCTGATACACACATCAACTTGCACACCCTCGTCAGAAGCCCATCGTTGCCTCCTACACCTGATACGCACATCAACTTGCACATCCTCGTCAGAAGCCCATCGTTGCCCCCTACACCTGATACACACACCAGCTTGCACATCCTCGTCAGAAGCCCATCGTTGCCCCCTACACCTGATACACACATCAACTTCCACATCCTCGTCAGAAGCCCATCGTTGCCCCCTACACCTGATACACACATCAACTTGAACATCCTCGTCAGAAGCCCATCGTTGCCTCCTTGAAATGTTCCTTCAGATTCGAGAAAGAGAAGAAGTCGCCAGGTGCCAGATCGTAGCTTTCCTGTTGGTGCGGTAAAATGTCAAACCTGAGACGCTCCGGTTCAGCCATTGGTTCTCGATTTGCGTGTGGGCTGGCATTGCAGTGCTGAAGAATTACGTGCTGCTTCAAGTGGCAGTTGTGAGTTGCTACAACGTTGTCACATGGCGATCAGTGTTAATGTATTGTAATGTTTCAAATAGTATTTGTGAACAACGCCCTCACAGACTCAAACGATAAGCATCATCACTTAAAACGCCGAGACGACGACTTTGATGTTTTTGGGGTAGATGAAAACTGATAGGTGTACTCCAAAGACTGGCGCTTCTGTCCGGGCCATACGTATGTGCTCATGACTCGTCGCCTATGACAAAGCAGCAAAGAGAGGAATCACCTTCGCGTTCAAATCACGCCAGACGTTCCTGACACATCTACTGTCGTTGCTGTTGCCTCTCTGATACGCGCATTTGTCACGTACGATCACCGTTAAGTGTCCAAATAGTTACTTCGTTAGAGATTAATACCACATCGGTGACACATATCTCGGAGCGCTGTTGTCAATTCAGAGAGAGAGGTTTGTTTGCAAGACTCGGAAAAAATGTACAAAAAAAGAAGAAAAATCAAAGAACAATAGACAGTTCGAAGCACGTTCGATCCCGTACCTCTCGACACAGCGCCTTGATACAAGGGACTGTTCGTTACGGAACACGACCAACTAAGCAACCTATAGTACTGTGTTATAGTTACAGCGCTGAAGACAAAACGATTTCAAACAGTCTTCGTATCGTCAACCGGCGGCGGTCGTAGATGAGGAAATGACTAGAACATTTACAATAACATGTCAAGCAGAATCAATTGGGAATTTATTTACAGTTCAACATAAACATATTAATACACAAGAATAATGTTTATCTTGTTCATGAAACAGTAAATATAAGGACGGGAATGTAATGAGATCATGTTTTCTAAACTAACATCTCATGTCTTTTATTTTAGATTGTGAACAGTGCAGAGCTGGTAAAATCATTTTTATATAAAAGAAGTGAAAAATGCTTAATCGTGTATACGTATTTAAAATATGTTGACCATTTAGATGTTTTCATGATTTGTGGGCAACAGGATAATTATGTCATTTCTTAATTAATGATCACATCTAATGATCACATCTAATGATCACATCTAATGATCACATCTAATGATCACATCTAATGATCACATCTAATTATCACATCTAATGATCACATCTAATGATCACATCTAATGATCACATCTAATGATCACTGTATGTTGCTAATTAGAGAAAATTATTCATGTGTGGCCACTTAATTGAGAGGGAACTAGAGTGTATTGTGACAGCTGGAAACATTAAGGGAGGAGACAAGAAGAAAGAGGGAGAGGGAGAGAGAGAGAGAGAGAGAGTGAACAGATACATCAGTTTAAGAGAATGGTTTGGTAAGAAGTCAACAACAGAACTGATCAGATGTAGCGCTGAAGACGTAGAAATGTGTGGCACGTGACAGGATGATCACTGACATTAAAAGGTATGTTGCGTAATGATGATGATGGTGGTGATTATGATCTAGCGTGTAGCAATGGTTGTCTGATTTTGTTATGTAGTAATATATGTCTCTAGTTTCTGCATGAGTTTCAAATTGTTCTTGTCGTAACGTCAGATAATGTCTTTGTCTACTTTGACTTTTGTCCCCAGGGACTTAACTTCTTTAGAAATATTAATAATCTTTATATCTAGCATCGATTTTTAGTTTGAAGTTTATTATTGTAAGTTGGCAACGACTGAAGATAAGGGCAATAGATTAAGAAGAGGAAAAGCGTAGATAGACAGATCCGAAGATATGGTCAAATTGATCTTCAAGATATTTATTGATATTCCTGAGTTAGAATGGATACATGTTCCCTTTAAACTTACAACCATGCTGTCTGCTATTGCCACATTAGACAGGATGCTGGGAATAACATCCGATTGTAGTTAACGAAGAAGTCAATGCCCTCATTTGAGAAATCTGCAGAAATATGGACGAGCTAGTCTACACCGATGGTTCTGTGCTACGTCATCAGCAGAGTGCTTGAGCATTCACTGTCCGATCTAATGGCATACGTTTTCAGCGGTTTTCAGCATTGTCCATAAGATGACAGGGGCGCCTAGTAAAACAGGAGCAGTAGTTACACGATGGAAATATTGGCATTTATGGAGGCTTTTGATTGGTTAGAGACTCAAGAGTCTACTCATGTGTGTGTGTGTGTGCGTGCGTGCGTGCGTGTGTGTGTGTGTGTGTGTGTGTGTGCTGAGTGAGACAATAAACATAGTCCGCAAAGTAGAGTCTGGCCCAATTCGTCGTCAATAGTTGAGATCAATACAGAGTTCCAAGATTTGCAATATCACCTTTATATATGCCCCTGGTCATGCTGGTGTTCATGGCAACGGCATAGCGGACAGACTGGACGGTTCGGCAATATTAGTTGGTGGACAGTCGGTACAGACATGGATCGGGCAGATATCGTTAACAATCTACGACAGATGGGCCGAGCAAAAGACTTTGACTTAGATGTACAAATACATGGACATCTAAACTGTGTGAACTGGGAGTGAAGACCGGTGTTGCCAGAACAGAGAGAGAATATTCTGGACGAATGAGAGGATGTGTCAATCAACACCGAACTAGTAAAATGTGTCTGTGTGTGGTGATGAACATTTTAAGGAGATGATCAGATCACTTAGGGTTTGGCCGGAGTGTTGTGATGATGATTATAACTTAACATATCATTACATCTCTAGCAACATAGTCGTACATTAATGTTTTTATTTTACAGATGTAAGAGGGTTTTTTCATGCAGCTGATGTAATTGTTGTGGTTTACGAAATGCTCACTTAAAAATATAGAACGAAATGTTGAAGGTTAATACAATTATGCCAATAACACAAAAGTAACAAACAGAGAATGCATGGATACAATGAAGAAAAGATACTGTTCAGGTAAAATATGGCAATAATAGAGAAAAAAAACAATCACAAAATTGTCATGCTTATTATATTAGCATTTAGAGTTTGCGAACGGCTCTTCTGAGAGTAAATTTCTGCATATGGATGGAAAAGACACAATCTTGAAAAGATGCGTTGAGAGACATGTACTTGAGTTGCGACAGCTTGAAATCTGTTATTTCAGATTCTAAACGAAATAAATCGGGTAAGTAATTTAATTTAGAAATGGGTTTTGTTTGTTGGTAATGAAACCTGGATATTGTTGAAGCACTTTCATGAAATGTTTTAACGTTCAGTCAATCAAGTTAACGGGCGCCGCGATAGCTCAGTGGTTAGTGAACTGGACTTCAAAGGACAAGAGGTAGGGTTCGATCCCAACCGACGGCTTCCGGTTCACCCAGCCTTTAATGGGTACCGGATTGTTTCTGGGAAAGTAAAGTTGCACGGTCGTAATACTGACCACATTACCTCAAAAATCGTGTGCCGAAGGTCTGTAAAATTTATGGTCACTAACACCATATTCCCTATACGCCATTTGGCGTGACGGGGGTACTTTACTTTTTTTTTCTTACTCAAGTTAACAACATAGAGAGTCGTGCACTAATGTTTGATGGTTGGATAACTAACCTTGTGGAAATGAAATTACTGTCTGTGATGTGTGCAACAATCAGACATTTCATGTTTAATGATAATAGACGGCTACAGCAAGAAGGGAACGATGAATAGAATGCATTAAATATCATTATAATGATAAAGGAACAGAAGTAAATAGTAAGAATAATGAAGAACGACCAGAAATACTCAATGAAGAAGTGGAAGACGCTTGCGCAATATGAACGCAGGAAAAGGCTCTGGACCAGATAATATAACTAAAGAAGAGATTGAAGCCATGGGTGATTTTGGAATATAAATAAAAACAAAAATATTGAATGATATCTACAACACCGGCTATATACCAGGTGACAAGAGCACATCATTATTCATAGCCCTGCCAAAGAAATCTGGTGCAATTGAATGCGATAATCATCGCACAATAAGCCTTATGAGTCACATGACTAAGATATTACTAAGAATAATATATGAAGAGTGCGAAATAAAATCAGTCCAGAAATTGGTGATGAACAAGGCGGTTTTATTGGAGGTAAAGGAATGAACAATGCCATATATATATCATAAGTACTTTAATAGAAAGAGCCATAGAGGTGAAAACAAGTCGATACCTATTTTTATAGATTATACCAAAGCATTTGACAAAGTAAAGCACCAAGGAATAATCAAAATATTTAGAAGGCATAAACGTAAGACAGCGAATACGTAAGAATAATAAAGACATGTACTGGCAACAAACAGCGGCCTTAAGAATTGGTAATCAATCGGGAATGTTTCAACAAATAAAACTAGGTGTTAGGCAAACGTGCGTGCTGCCACCAGTCTCAGACAATAGCAGCTTTCCAAAAAACGAGGAAGATACTATGCAATTCATTTATGACAATAGAAACAAGAAAAATGAGTTCCTAAATGTTATGTAGAGCCAGTCTTAACATATGGATGTGAATCATGGACAATAGGATAATATAGACAACTAAATCTCTGGAGTCTGTAGAAATGTGGTTTACAGAAGAATGTTGAGAATACCATGGACAGCTAAGAAGAGTAATGAAAACTTTCTGAAAGAAGACAACGCAAAAAGGCAGCTATTTTCCAATATTAGGAAGAAACAATCATAATTTTTTTTACCATGTAATGAGAAGCGAACAGCTGGAATATATTGTAACAACTGGGAAAACTGAGGGACGAAGAGATAGAGGGAAGCAAATAGAAAAGATACCAGACAGGTTAAGAGAATAGCTTGGCAGAAGGTCAACAACAGAAATTAGAAATGACTGTCGAGATCGAAAGTTGTGGAGAGACATGATCACCTACGCTAACAGGCCCAACACTTGATGATGATAATAACGAGAAAAATTAATTTAATAAGCAACTTCCAAATTGTGTGATGTACCAACTTGTAAATTCTAATTAATTGGGAAACAAATTGAACATCTTGTTGGACATATGCGGCAGGAGTTGCTTATATGACATGTGCTTGTTTAGTTTTATATGTTTAGTACTGAGCGTTAACTTGCTACAGTTCGCATTTGTGTTTCGTACTTGCGTACTTGTAGGTTGTTGGGGATGGAGGCCACGTTTAACAAACTTGTACATACTGTACACCACGTTACTTTAGTTTCCCCGCTATACCTTTCAGTGATACATCTCTGGACTAATCACTTTTGTACTTTTAAAATACATTATGATACCCCTACCGGGCCATAGATCTACAAATGCAAAGAGAATGGTTACTACGAGAACAGTTAGGGGCCATGCACCACACAATGTTTCATGTGGCTGATGTAGATACAGCGGGGAAAAGCTAAAATTGAACTGTTCATGCAGTGTCTTTCTTCAATTGCAGCAATCGTGTGTCCGTTCAAAAAGCTCGTTGTTGATAAAATTGTCATCGCTGGAAGGGAAGTCGGGTACATAAAATGTGTATTGAGTCTAAACCCCCAAAATTCAACATTGAAAACATTTGACCTAGTTGACAGTCGTGTGGATATGTAGCGATCAATACATATGTGACAGTAACACATACTGTAATCAAAATGTAGATTGAGGCAGTCAGCAAGAGGCCAAAGTGTTTGATAAACCATTAGAGTCGTGATGTAGAGGCAATTATAATTATACTGACTGGTATTTCACCAGTCTTCTAGTATTGAGGTACCTTATATAGAAGGGCCACTGTTATACTGATGCAATCAATATTAATCTTGAAGACTTCACATAACTATTGTCATCAGCAAAAATGGCATTGCTAAAGATGAAGTGGTTTCTTTTGACGTGGAGAGGAAAATCGTATAAGTCATTTTCGTCGATAAGAAACCCAACAAAACCCGCTTCATTGTCTCAAGCAAATCCACGGCGGGGATTGTCTCTATAACAACACGCTCTATTGTCGAGGAGAATCCATGAGTGATTTATGTCCTATAATTGTTGTATATTGGGTGCCATACCGCTGACCAGTGTGTCATACCGTGTGGCACATCCAATAGAAGGACAAGGAATGGGGGAAGAAAGTGGTGTTTTGTTGTTGTTTGCTCCAGGTTGCACAGCCCAAAACAGTTATTTTATTTTCATTGACCAAGCCAGCAAGCAACAAAACAATTCAACTGCTGACCTACAAGTCTCAATTAATAAAGGAGCCTTGTACTGCTGCAAGAATTACAATACCTGGTTTTTGTCAAACTAAAAAATTGGTCACTTAATAAAACAGGGAGATAAGACAAAGTGATGCGTTGTCTGGAGTACCACAAGTAGAAGGATTCGGACCATCATTTATTGTTAAAGAAGTCAAAATCAGTCTCACCTGAACCCAAAGACGTGCTTTGCTAAATATCAATGTCAAGAAAATGAGAACAAGTTGATATGCACTGACAATTTTTGTCTCCTGCGTGTATACATATATTAAGTCTCAAGTGGCACGTCAATCTATCTATCTATCTATTGTCCTTTCGAGGCGAAGACGGCACATAGGGCAGAACCCAATCTCAAAAACAGAAACCTGGCGTGCCGAAATGGCACATATTGCAGAGGTCATTGCTTCTAAAAGGCACGTCAATAGTCAATGTAACAAAAATGTCATTTTAACGCCACAGTTATTAATCATGTGTGTTACTTATGCTTCAAAGTCACTGGTAATGATCGTCGGATTATTATTTATGTTTCAAATTCAAATGGATTATCTATCGGGGTTCCAGTAACAAAGAATTGCTGTCAATTGTTTTCTGTTCTATTTTGCATATCGAAGTTCATACTGTAATTACTACACAAACATCGTATAACATTGTAGACAGATAAAGCCAGTCCTGAACGTCTTGGTTTTCACATTTTATAACTAAATAATGACCTAAACAAATATAAACTAAATTGTTAACGAACATTGCCATTTTTTCAAACTTTATTTTGTTTAGTTCTAAAAAAATATCGATGTTAATTATAATAATACAGCTATTTGTACTTTAAAATAAATTAAATTCAGCCACATTGTGAAAGTCTGTTTATATTAATAAATAAATTGAGAAATGTGCATGTCACTGGTGTGTATGCTTTTTTTAAATATAATTTTTAAACATATATTTTAGTTCCTTTCCCGTAAATCTTTTTATTCCACTTTACGAATTATAGATCATTGTGAATTAGACTTTTCTTATGTAAACATTATTTTTATTTTTAAAACAAAAAGAGCTGCCGTTCCTGAAAACAATAACTTCAAATGCTTGACATACTACTATAAGTAGTAGATAAATCTTGACCACACTACTATAAATAGCAGATACATCTAGACTAAACTACTATAAGTAGTAGATAAATCAGGACCACACTACTATAAATAGCAGATACATCTAGACTAAACTACTATAAGTAGTAGATAAATCAGGACCACACTACTATAAATAGCAGATACATCTAGACTAAACTACTATAAGTAGTAGATAAATCAGGACCACACTACTATAAATAGCAGATACATCTAGACTAAACTACTATAAGTAGTAGATAAATCTTGACCACACTACTATAAATAGCAGATACATCTAGACTAAACTACTATAAGTAGTAGATAAATCTTGACCACACTACTATAAATAGCAGATACATCTAGACTAAACTACTATAAGTAGTAGATAAATCAGGACCACACTACTATAAATAGCAGATACATCTAGACTAAACTACTATAAGTAGTAGATAAATCAGGACCACACTACTATAAATAGCAGATACATCTAGACTAAACTACTATAAGTAGTAGATAAATCTTGACCACACTACTATAAATAGCAGATACATCTAGACTAAACTACTATAAGTAGTAGATAAATCTTGACCACACTACTATAAATAGCAGATACATCTAGACTAAACTACTATAAGTAGTAGATAAATCAGGACCACACTACTATAAATAGCAGATACATCTAGACTAAACTACTATAAGTAGTAGATAAATCAGGACCACACTACTATAAATAGCAGATACATCTAGACTAAACTACTATAAGTAGTAGATAAATCAGGACCACACTACTATAAATAGCAGATACATCTAGACTAAACTACTATAAGTAGTAGATAAATCTTGACCACACTACTATAAATAGCAGATACATCTAGACTAAACTACTATAAGTAGTAGATAAATCTTGACCACACTACTATAAATAGCAGATACATCTAGACTAAACTACTATAAGTAGTAGATAAATCAGGACCACACTACTATAAATAGCAGATACATCTAGACTAAACTACTATAAGTAGTAGATAAATCAGGACCACACTACTATAAATAGCAGATACATCTAGACTAAACTACTATAAGTAGTAGATAAATCAGGACCACACTACTATAAATAGCAGATACATCTAGACTAAACTACTATAAGTAGTAGATAAATCTTGACCACACTACTATAAATAGCAGATACATCTAGACTAAACTACTATAAGTAGTAGATAAATCAGGACCACACTACTATAAATAGCAGATACATCTAGACTAAACTACTATAAGTAGTAGATAAATCTTGACCACACTACTATAAATAGCAGATACATCTAGACTAAACTACTATAAATAGTAGATAAATCTGGACCACACTACTATAAATATCAGATACATCTTGAATAAACTACTATAAATAGCAAATATTACATGACCACACCACTACAAATGGCAGATATATCATACCCCTACTACTATCCATATAAGATATATCATGACCACAGTACTATAAATTCATATATATCATGACAACACTAATATAAATATCAGATATATCATGATCAAATTACTATAAATATTAGATATATCATGACCACACTACTATAAATAGCAGATATCATGACCACATTACTTTAAATAACACAATATTATTACATTGTTAGCAACTGTGAAGTTTTAAAAATTGCCTTATAAAATGTGTGTGTTCAAAATGAGGCTTGCTAAACACTTACATATGTGTCTGCTAAAGGTTAATGGTTGCGGTTTACTTATTTCTTTGAAATGGTCTACCCATCTTTCTTTCTCTTTCCCCTGATAACAAGCTGTCTCCTTTTTTGTCATTGATAACAATGATAGCTGTAGACGGATGCTTGTATAATTGTTTCATTCCAGAGTGTAGAGCTGTGTTGTTTTATTAATTCCTTATATCCAAGATAAGACCCTAATATATTTCCAAACTGCTGACAGATTACGATTGTTTGATACGAACCGTCTGTCAAGTTTCCAAAGGTAAAAGTAAAGAGCCCCGTCACGCCAAGTGGCGTATAGGGAATATGGTGTTAGTGACCATACATTTTACAGGATGTCGGCTCTTGATTTTTGGGGTAATGTGGTCGGTATTACGCCCATGCCGCTTTACTTTCCCAGAAAAAAAGCTGGTACTCATTTAAGGTTGGGTGAACCCAGAAGCCGTCGGTTGGGATCGAACCCTACCTCTTGTTCTTTGTAGTCCAGTTCACTAACCACTGAGCTATCGCGGCTCCCAAGTTTCCAAATGGCGAAACTTATATTTTGTTGTTCGAAGATTTTATCTTCAATTCCTTCTTTACCTACACCCATGACATCCGACATAAGTGAATCGTGTTGCAGTGGCAATATAGAAAGTACTTAATACAGTCCATTGCTGACGGACATTAATTAAATTTTACACCGATGCTATCCATGTGTCATAGTGGCATTAGACTCATGTTTATTTTTTAGCCAGGCCAATGAGAAAACGGACAGACAATTCAAAAAAGTGCATACATCCTTCGATAACTCAACTCACAGAAAAAGCAAACTACTGTAACACAGCCAATAGAAAGTCCAGGTTTACGAGTACATTTATTGAGAAATTTAATTTCCCTATTATTTGTCTCCCTGTCTTTCCCTTCATGCAGACCTAGTTAACAACATCACAACAGCTGTGACAGCAACTTTTGCAAGTAACCAAAATCCAAGTTGACGACAGGGAGTCAGAGACAGGAACTAAATAAAGTAGCATGTTCATGTCTAATCTCCCGAGATTGTTTCTTGTAGCGTCTTTAAACAACAACAATAAATAAATACATAAATAATGCATTAGGAGTTTTGTTCTGTATTATTGTTTGGAAGAGAAATGTGACAACGAATGTCAGTGTAATAAACAATACAAACATGTTTAATAAATGGAAGAAATAGCAATCATACGCAATGCATGTTGTTGTTGACGATAACGACCTTCAAAACCCAACTCTCTGTTCCATATGTGTCCATGTCACACAACTTTTGTTTTCAATATCTCTCTCTCTCTCTCTCTCTCTCTCTCTCTCTCTCTCTCTCTCTCTCTCTGCGATCAGGACTCAATCAGTTTAGGATTCCAGACTCCCACATGAAGTCAGCTGTTAGGTTAAGTGTGTTGATCGCCCCCACAGACGGAACATCACATTTAGAGTCCGCAGATCCACTCTGACTGAACACCCGTTAATACGTTGGTGAAGGTGCACAGGAAGTGATCCTTGTGTGTATTAAATTATTTCCCCACATTGTCCTATCAGATGCCCTATTCTCCAGGCGGAAGGGCTGTTTTATATACAGTAGGCTGTCAGCCTGCTGTCTGTCATCAACCTGTCAATCATCAGTCAGCCCTTACACTGTGGGGGGGGGGGGGGGGGGCTGGCCAACGCTGTCATGGCTAGTTCAGTGTACTAGTCAAGGTAACTGGGTCATAGGGCAGCCGGGCAACAGACAGATTGAGCCGGAACCTGAACCTCGGGATGAAGCACAATCTCGATAACAGTATCAGTGTTGTATCAATGTGAAACTCAAGGTCAAGGTAACATCAATCAATCAATGTAAATCAAGGTCTACAAACGCACAGTGCTACAAACAACCGTTGTCAGAGAACACACGGTTCTACAAATGGGATCGTGACCAACGCTAGGTCGCATCCAATAAATAGGCAGCGGCAGTAAATCTGAAAATGCCAAGGATCAACGAGGAAGTGTTTGTTAAGTAGATAAATTAAATATGATAATTAAGGGATGAGAGGAGTATGAAAGGGTGGATAAAGAAATAACCAGAATGTAAGAAGGGTGATAAAGAAAGTATTATAGTAGTATGTGTCAGACAATTTTTTTTTTCGTTATAATAGAGGAAGTAACGATTGAAGAAGGAAAAAAGGGTAGGATAGGTAAAAGATATCGGATTGAGATATATGACACACATGGCTATAATACAGAAAGAGTGAGACAGTTGTTGTAAAATGGTGTAAATATGTTGAAAACAAACTGGTTGTAATTCATTGTATAAATTGTATGTATCTATCTATACATTGTCCTTTGCGAGCCGAAGACGGGACATAGGGCAGAACTACAATCTCAAAAACAGAATTATTGCGTGCCAAAATGGCACATATTGCAGAGATCACTGCTTCTAAAATCTATGGTTCTGTTTCCATAAGAATGCTTTTTACAATGACAGCTTGACAAGCCATCGATCAACCTCCTTAGTCGCCTCTTACGACATGCCTAGAAGGTCAAAGTGTCACTATTCTTTACTTCCCACATAATGAGGCCCCGGTAACACATGGGAGAATTGTATGTATAGTAGGAGGTAAAACAAATTGAGTTCAATGAGTCAATGATTGTTAGTCAGGGAGAAATAGAGGCATTAAGGTTACATTTGTGGTACGTGAGAAAAGAAGTTTAATAGGAAGGGGATAAACTAGGACAAGGAGTCAAATATTGAAATAGGAGGAATGGAAGATGGGGAGTTATGATAACTGTAGTATAGAATAGGAGCGAGATATAGTGAGGGTAATGAATTACTACGTGAATAAGAGATATATAAAAGAAAGGAATAGACAAGGATGGCGGGAGTGTCCCAAGAAGGATATATATGGCAGGCCATGCAGAAGATTGGGGAGGTGGTAGAAAGATAAGGTACTAACTTGTAGATGCAGGAAATATCAAGAAGGGTTCCGGTATTTATGGGACAGATAGAAGGGTTCGAAGAGTGGATACACGCAATTTAATTTTCAGGCAGAAGGTAAGCCAAATAGAGTGGAAAGAGTTAGCAGTAGCCACTAGTCAAGGGGGAGTGGTAAATTGTGTGAGGAGAAGAATAGAGGATAAGAAAGAAGAGTCATGGAAAGAATTTAAGTCATATTTAGCTAATAGGTATGGTAAGTTTAAAGACGAACAACACGCAATAGTGGAGTTAAAAGTAGCTAGACAAGGGAGGTACGAAAAGGTACAAGAGTATGGGAGAGGATAAGAGAAATGGCAGAGAGAGGATTTGGACAAAAGGTAGAAACAGAGCAAGTGGATAAACTATTAATATCAACATTGATAGAAGGTATAAGAGATAGAGGACTAAAGTTAAGGTTAGCAAGGAAGAAAGGTACAAAAATGTCACAGTTATTAGAGGCAGCAATAGAGGAAGAAGGGTTAGGGAAGAGATTTGAAGAACAGGTACAACAGATAGAAGGGAATGTGGGAGTTAGGCAAGAGAGTCCGATGGAAGTAGATCACATGAGGCAAGGGAGAGGTCAACAAAGAGATAGGCAAATAGTAAATAGTATACAAGAGACGAGAAGGTGTTATACATGTGGGAAAATATGACATATTAGAAATCAATGTAAAGAATAGATGCTAGACAAAGAAACACAAGGGAAAGAGAGCCAGGGAGGCAAAGAAGGCGGCAACGGAGAGAGGCGCGAGGGATAAAATTGGCACAGGAAACAAGATGTTACGGATGTGGGAGAATAGGGCATCTGATAGGACAATGTGGGGAAACAAGTGGTAGATTAGAAAGAGGGGGAAGATATCAAGAATCGGGAAACGGGGACAGTACTAAAAAATGGCAGACGATTTTGAGAACGGAAGAGAGGCCGGGTCAATTTGGAAGGTACGGAAGAAGGTAGGATCCCTGTTCGTGCAATGTACAAATAGAGAAGCAGAAGTTTAGGGCTGTGATAGACACCGGGGCGAGTGTAAGTGTGATGAAGGAGAGCACATATCGGGCAATACAAGGAAAGGAGAGAATGTATAGGACGAACAACTGGAGTCCATAAGTGGACAGCTGTTAGAGGTCATAGGAGAAAAATGGATGAATATCAAAATATTAAAGAGTAGAATGCAACAGAGATTTATGATATTTAGGGGAATGAACAGGATTATGGTCCTAGGTAGAGATTTGATGAAGAGGAATGAGGTGATAGTGAACTACAGAACGCAAATGTTAACAATAGGAGAAACAGAAGTACAGATGGAAGATGATATCCATATTACAACACTGGCCAGAGTTAAGGATGATTTAGTATTAAAACCACACAGGGAACATATTACGGTAGCAAAAATAAAACACAATGACTATATTAAACCAGGGATGACTGTGGAAGCAACGGAGGCTAAACCAGATATAATGGAGGAGCCGAACATAAGAATGATAGATGGCATAGTAACAATAAATGAAGGAAATAGCTTCCCAGTAATGTTAATCAATCACTCAGGGAAAGCAATAAAGAAAAGGAAGGGAAAAGTGATTGCGCAAATAAGAAGAGAGCAAAAAATAAGATATAGATAGAAACGGAGGAGCGGGAGGAAAGGGAGAAGAGGAAGGAAGAGAGTCAGAAGTACCTGCAGTGGCTAAGGAAGAGGGTTGAAGAGGACAGGAAGGGAAAGCATCAGGGGAAAATAGTAAATAGAGAATCTGAAGCAGTATGGAAAATAAGAAAGGCTACACAGATCATATTAACAAAGGAAAGAAAGGAACAATTAGTATAGCAGATACAAACAAAGGAAGAATATAGGGAGTGTGTACAAACCTTAGTGTTAGACAACCAGGACGTGTTTGCGTTGACAGATTTCGAGTTGGGACAGACAAAAACTATGGAATTGGAAATAGACGCAGGGGTAGCACAACCAGCAAGTGTAAGGACATATAGGACGCCGTTAAAAGATAGGCAGGTAGTAGAGAGGACGGTGGAGGAAATGTTAAAAGTAGGAGTAATTACCAGAACGACATCACAATGGTCGTCTTCAGTGGTGATAGTGCAGAAGAAAGATGGGACGAAAAGGTTTTGCTGCGATTACAAGGCGTTAAAAAGGTAACGAGGGATGTTAGTTACCAGATGCCGAGGGTAGACGACATAGTGTCACTGTTCCAAGCCACAGATTTCTATACGACCTTAGATTGCATGTCCGGTTATTGGGCCATGCAAGTTCATCGGAATACCAGAGATAAGATTTCGTTTATCACACATGTAGGGACATTTACGTGGAACGTGATGCCGTTCGGACTGAAAGGGTCACCGGCGACTTACATGAATTTAATGAATTAAGTATTGCAAGGTGTAGGAAAGTTTGCACAGGCGTACGTAGTCGATATAATAATTTTTACGAAGGGGACAAAATAACAGCATCTACGACACATTACTATAGTACTAGAGAGACTGAGACAGCATGATATAAAGATAAAATTGAATAAATGCCAATTTCTAAGAGAGGAAGTGAAATATCTAGGGTTCGCAGTAAATAGAGAAGGAATACTACCAGATAAGGAGAAGGTACATGAAATCAAGGACATGAAATCACCGACGAAGGTGAGAGAAGTAAGGAGCTTTCTAGGTATGTGCGACTATTATAGGAGGTTCATACCGAAATTTGCGGAAGTGGCGGCGCAACTGACGGCATTGACAAAGAAATTTGTGAGGTTTCAATGGTCGCCAAGTTGTCAAAGAGCGTTTGACACGTTGAAGGATGGATTAGAGAAAGTACCGTTATTAGCTCACCTGAGCGAGGAAGGTAGGATGATCGTGTATACAGATGCGTGGGATGCAGCGATAAGGTCATGTCTGGTGTGCGAGAATAAGGAGAGGGATCAGGTGACGGGAAAGGATAAGATGCAAGAATGGCCTATATATTTTCTATCGTACAAGTTAAGCAGAACACAAGTAAGGTGGCCAACGATAGAAAAAGAGGCGTATGCAATTCAGAAGCTCCATTTTTACATATATGGGCAGACGGTGGTGAAAAGAACGGACCATAAACCGCTGAAGGCAATACTGGAAGCACCAATTAAGAACAGAAAGATAGATATGTGGTCTCTAACATTACAAAATAGTGGGGCCAAAGTGGAGTACATAGAGGGGGCCAGGAATATTTGTGCGGATTGGTTGTTGAGAATGTCGAGAAAGGAGGGAGAAGAAAGGGAGCAGGGGGAATCGGGTATGGATGTGGATGACAGGACATTTCAGATCAAAATAGTAAACACCAACAAAGTTAGACAGGGTAGTGGAAATACAGAGGAGGAAGGGGAGCCAGAGAATGGCCAAGAGCGACAGGAAATAAACGTGATGGAACAAGTACATAGGGACGATGAGGAGTTGGGAGAAATAATGAGGGATATAAGAAAAGGAAGGACGGAGAAATGGATGAAGTTTAGCATATATGACAGTGACGGAGTATTAGTATATATAGGAGACGGAGATGAAGTACAACCAAGAGTATGTGTACCCCAAGTATATAGAAAGCATTTGCTAATGATGTATCACGAAGAAAACGGACACATGGGGAGGAATAAGATGTTGGACGCGTTGAGATTGAAGTATTATTGGTCAGGTATATACAGGTCGGTAGAGGAACATACCAAAAAGTGCAGAGTATGCAAAACAAGGAATTTGGTGGAGAAAGGAGGACCGGTAATAACGATGGACAAACAATATTCTGCAATGCAAAAGATCAGCATGGACATAACGGGTCCATACCCCACGACAATATCGGGGAATAAATATATACTGCATGTGACAGACTGTTATAGCAGGTGGCCAGAGAGTACACCTATAGCAAATAAGGAAACAGCTACTATAATAGACATATTACTAAACGAAATCATCCCTCGGTATAGTTGTCCACAAAGCATATTGACAGATAATTGGGGGGGGGGGATTTACTAGCAGCAAATTTCAGCAAAAACTAAGGAAATTGAATATTAGACACATCAGGACATCAGTTTACAACCCCCAAACAAATGGAATTAACGAAAGACAGTATATAACACTAAATGACATAATATCGAAACTAACAAGAGGTCAGGAAATGGAGTGGGATGCTAAATTAAATCACGCGTTAGCAACGATAAGAATGAACAATAATGAAAGTACACAATTTTCCCCATTTTTTCTATTATATGGGGGGCACCCGATGCTACCCCTGGATAATATATTGCAACCGACAAGAAGATATATGGGAGAAGAAAGGCACAAAATAATCCTACAACAGATGCATGAAACACAAAGGATGGTATGAAAAAACTTAAAGAGGGCGGAAAAGAGGAATCAACAGAAAACTCAGAATAAAGTGGTGATAGCTTATAAGGTAGGGGATAGAGTATACTATAAAAATCAAACAGCCACATCGAAAATTAGCCCTAGGTGGAAAGAAGGATATGTGATAGTAAGGAAGACAGGGGAGGCAAATTATAGAATTAAGCATATATATGGGGAAAAGGAGATTAGAACACACAGGAGAAATATAAGGAAAGACTAGTCTTTATGGTTGGAGAACGAACAGGAACAGGTGGGGAGGCCACGAAGGAAATGCACCATGTACAAGGAAAGTGAGTTCACAGACGACACAGAAAGCCAAGAACATCAGGGGGTGAATACGAATGCAAGGGAGCAAAGGGTGAAAGGAAGGGTAATACAAAAGAAAGAAAGCGACAGCAGAGAAGAACAAGGAGAGAGTACAGGTGACGGAAAAGACAGCACGGAAGACGATGCACCGTGCAGGAACACTAGGAGTCAAGGTAGAAGAAGACACAATCGAAGGGTACGAATGGAGAGAAAACGTCATCGGAAGAGGAGAACATGCCAATACCGGAGAGATGAATTAGAGTCGAGCGCAGAGATCAGGAGACAAGGCGGCAGGGGAAATGAGGCAAGAACAAGCAATAGCGGATACGGATATTGAAACACAGGGAGAGGAGAAGATCCCTGGTAGGAAAAGACAAGGGAATTGGTCTTCGGGGGAGTCACCAGAGCAGAAGAAAAATAAGGGGGAGGAGAGTGAACAGTGGGATAGCGACGGAAGTTGGCAAACAACAGAAGAAGGCAAAAGTGAGGGAATAGGGAAGGTAGAGAATGAAAAAAAAGTAATAACGTGCAGGAACAACCTCCAGGAGTTCTGAAGGGGCCCTAGCAGAAAACGTAGAGGAGGTTACGAAATGGAGTAGAACAGGAATAAGTGTCAATAGGAGATAAATTGGTGGTAGGAAAAGACGGGAAAACTTAAGTAATGAAGCAGGTGTAAAAAGGGTAGACGTAGCAAGAGACGAATTGAGAGGGGTACAGCAGAGGGAACGTAGGAAGGAGTGTGGTAAAAAGGTGAGTTATTATGGATAGATAAGTAACTAAGAGAAGGTAGAAGGCAGTGAAATAGGGTATAGTGATAAGTTGAATAAAGGTAAAAAGGGGAGTTAGGTAGTAAACAAAGGGGAGGTAAAGAAGGGTGATTGACAGGTGTTCAAGTGCTCGGGGAAGTTAGGTGAATGCGGCAAGAGTCACGAGGAGCAGAGGGAAGGCGAGAGAATTAGGTGAACAAAGATTGATATTCAGACATTGTGTTAAAGGGCAAAGTAGATTGATTCGGAGTGAGGCAGTGGTTCAGTGCGGGCGTCTGTAGTCAGAGGCAGTCGATACCGTGAACTAGGGGGTAGTTTGGACAGTTGGTTAGTAAGTTAGTTAGGAAGTGACCGTCGAGTCGGTCAGATGTGAATTCCAGGAGACGTGATATTAGATGTGATTTTTTGTGGCACTAGAGTGATATAGTCATAATAAAGCGACACAGCAATTTGCAGATAGAAGTTAATGCTACTACTGTTTGCAGCGACTTTAGTAGATCATGTGTGGGTGCAACATTATGAGACTTAGTGTAAGTCATGAAGAAATATTAATAGAGCTAGTAGAGCTCCATCCATTGCAATGACTTTAGTAGATCATGAGTGATCTCAACATTATAAGACTTAGTATAAGTCGGGAAGAGACATTAGTAGAGCTATTAGAGCTACAACCATGTGCAGAGACTTTATTGAGATCATGTGTGATCGCCCCATGTTAAGACTTAGTATAAGTCGTGAAGAGACATTAATAGAGCTAAAAGAGCTCCAACAATGTGCTGAGACATTATTTAGATCATGTGTGATCGCACCATTATGAGACTGATTATCAGTCTGTAGAGTCATGTGTATAGCTATTAGAGCTGCAACTCAAGTGTGGAGACGTCAGACAAACAAGTGAATTTGTACTAGTAATGTACTGTATGAAGGTCGAGCATGAACATTAACGAGGGGTAACCTCAGCGATAATATTCTGACATATTGTTATGGGAGCAAGGTAAGAGATGAATATGAGGCTCCCAAGAGACTTTGTAATTGTATTGGTGAAGGTGTACAGGAAGTGATCCGTGTGTGTATTAAATTGTTATTTGTGAACATTATTCATCGGTGTTGGTAATGATTTGCGGAATGCTAGCTGTATTGTGATCCCTAGTGATGAACGAATGTTGGGGTCGCTATGAACCAAAGATATCACACGCGAAGTCAATGGAGAATCGATCAACGGGAAAAAGGGAGAGGCTGAGCTGACGAGGTGGTCTACCAGTTCAGGAAAGAGCCCATAGGTGAGGGCTTAGGTTCTTACAAGCAAACACTTGAGCTGATAGCGGAAGGGATGTTTTATATCCATTAGGCTGTCAGCCTGCTGTCAGTCATCAACTTGTCAATCATCAGCCAGCCCTTACACTGTGGGAGGGGGGGCTAGCCAACGCTGTCATGGCTAGTTCAGTGTACTAGTCAAGGTAACTGGGTCATAGGGCAGCCGGGCAACAGACAGATTGAGCCGGAACCTGAACCTCGGGATGAAGCACAATCTCGATAACAGTATCAGTGGTGTATCAATGTGAAACTCAAGGTCAAGGTAACATCAATCAATCAATGTAAATCAAGGTCTACAAACGCACAGTGCTACAAACAACCGTTGTCAGAGAACACACGTTTCTACAATTAGAACAAGAAATGAAATTTTTGGGGCATGTTAAAAGACACAGTACCCTAATAAAAGTAATATTGGAAAACAAAATACAAGCTAAAAGAGGCAGAGGCAGACCAAGACTAACTTGGACGAGTAATATCAAAAGATAGACAAGTCAATCTATGACAACCTGCACCATCAAAGCAAGAAACAGTGTGGAATGGCATTATATGGTAGCCAACCTTCTTTGCGGAGACGGTAGGAGATGATGATGTTGATGATGAACTCCAATCAATCTATCTATCATCTAAAGTATTGTATATATCTGCAATGTGGTTTCGTGTATAAACGCTACTGTCTTTTGTAATTCTTGCAGTGTCCAATATAGTTTTGTCTGTAGTGTCGTTTCTGTGAGCCAATGGATGTTCCTTGTTCAGTAGTAGGCACAACGCTGAAATGATCTTTCTTAATTAAGTGGAGTAAACAACACATTCGCGTAAAACTGTCTAGAACTTTATTTACATCATTCTAGCTCGACAATAGTTGTATACATATATTATTATATATAATATATATATTATATAATAGTATAAATATGTTATATATATATATATATATATATATATATATATATATATATATATATATATATATAAAACAGTCTGTACATCATATCTCCACTCATGAAAGACCATTACTTAGTTATATGAACCATTACTCTCATTAACACGAAACACTTGATGGTTACTGTCACTTCAATCTGACTTAAAACTTTTATAAAACTGTCACAGCTTCAATTACATCAAATAGACTCTGAACACTATAACATCTGCCATGGACTTCCCAATTGTCACTCTGGCTCTAAAATAATCTCTACTGGCATAGAACAGTCTGAATTTACAAAGTCCGACACTTATGCTTACCTAGATAACTGTGCTTGGCGGCTTGCTGTCTATCTGCCCAGGGCGGGTTTCTAATCACCGTTATCAACTAGAAAGAACGAGAGAGCAAATTCTCTTGTCTTACCTTCTATACCTCCCCTTTCTAACTACCCTATACTCGGCGTAACAAATCATCGATGCCCGTCCACACTTCTTTGTCTCTAAATTTGCCCAACACAATAAGTCACTGCTTCGAGAACTTTCCAGAACCGCCATTCCTTGAACTTTCGCCCTTGAACCTATTTATGAGCCTATTTCTAACATCGCTAATCGTCGCCTCATGCCGTTCACGCGTTTCCTGACTCCCTTGACTATAATCATGAAAGGCCAACCTGGCCTGTACACTATTACATTACCTCCCCTGCCTTTAGTTTGTTTTTGTTTTTTACGAGAAGCGTTAAAAAGAAAAAAAAACAACTCTTAACCAATTAAAAGTAATAGTGTTAAAAAGTTATCATCACTCCTTCCTCGGTAACCTTATTAATAGCAAAACCTTAATTGCTAACACCTGCTATACCGTACCAAAATTAACAATTTCCTCTCATAAGTTCACTTATTACTATGTACACTCATTATGTCAACAACAACAAAATTACTACGCTATTACTATCTAACTCTCATTACACGTGTAGAAATGGTTACAATTGTCTTTTCTTCTCACACGTTCAACAATTGTCTCCACAAAAATATTACAATTGCCTTTCTTTATGACAAATTAACAATTGTTTCGACAAAAAAAAATGTTACAATTATCTTTTCTTCTCACCGCTGTGCTACCGCTAGAGGAATGCGGTTTCATGGTTATTTTTAGCTCTAGCGAAGTAGAAGCGTTAAAAGTGAAAGTGAAACTATGTCTGATTACATGAACTTCCTTAGCTATTTATAACTACATTATGCGCATCAACATATGTAGAAAGAACTTATTATGCAGACACAAGAACGCTTATCTGGTTTCATATTAATGTCCATTGAGAAATCATTCCCTCATAAACTTAGAAACCAACCCAACAGTACTTTCAATAACAAAGTCATCAAGACATTTTCGTCCCAAACAAGACGAATATAATTAACATAAATAGGTAAGTAATTTAAAATGTAGTGGTGTCATTAGAAAATATTAGTTTATGTTAGCCTACTGAATATAATGTATGTTTTTATTTATTATGTCAGGGTAGCCCAGACCTCAAAACCAGTGTACGCCACTGATGTAGGGCACATTGAATATGATATGTAAGTCACACTCAATATGATGTACAGTGTATTATCATCATGTGACATACAGGTTGACGTAGGCGATCATGTCCTTCCACAACTTTCTATCCACAGCGCATATATCGCTTCTGTTGCCGAATTTTTTCCATGCAATGCCACCAAGCTATCCAGTATTTTCTCTCTTTGTCGTGCGCGATCTCTCTTTCCTTTTATGTTACCAGTTGTAACCAAGTATTCCATCTTTCCTCTTCTCATGGTGTGCCCAAATAATGTTGATTGTTTCTTTCTGATGTTTTTTAGGAGCTCCCTTTTTGTGCTGGCCTCTTTGAGAATTCCCACTTTGGTCCTTTTATTTGTCAGGGAACTTTCGACATTCTCCTGAGAAATCTCATTTCTGTGACCTCTAATCGTCTTTTCATTTGTTTGTTTACGTTCGGTTACGTCCATGATTCGCTTCCATATGTCAGAATTGGTTCTATATAGCACCGATGAACTCTCTTTCTCATTTCTATTGACATAGCTTTGTTGCATTAGATATTTGTCATTATCTGAAATGCTATTTTGGCCTGAGCTATTCTGCTTTTTATTTCTGTGGTACATCTCCCATCTGATGTTATTATTGTGCCAAAGTATTTGATGCGTTGCACTTGTTTCAGATGTTTCCTATTTATTTGCATGCTGCATGATGGTGATGATTGTTTCTTTGATATGAGCATTACTTCTGTTTTCTTACTATTCAGACAGAGACCTTTCTTGTTGCTTTCTTTTACGATTATGTCTATCTTTTCTTGTTGTTAATTCTATGCCTCTGCTATTAAGACTGTGATGATCGTTGACTTTAATTCCTTTTTTTTAACTACTATTGATCTCATAATATGTTCGCTGTAAAGTGAAAACAAATCCAGCGACAGAACACAGCCTTGTCTGACTCCTTGTTTTATAAATTGAAATTGTCGGTTTTGGTTGTTAATTCATATTACTGCTGTTTGTTGCCAGTACATGTTTTTTTATGATTCTCAGATCCTTACTATCATTGTTTAATTTCTCCAGCATATTGATTATTTCCACATGCTTTACTCTGTCAAATGCTTGTGTGTAGTCTATAAAGCACATATAAAGATTTTTCTTTACCTCTATAGATCTTTCTATCAATGTTCTTAAGTTGTATATTGCATTATTGGTGCCTTTTCCTTCCACAATCCACATTGTTCCTCACTTATTTTTATTTTATTTTGCTCCTTACATGTTTCATGGTGATTCTTAGTAATATTTTCATCAGATGGCTCTTGAGACTAATAGTGCGATGGTGTTAACAATCAGTGGCGCCTAACTTCTTCGGTACGGCTACAACGTTTTAATTTAGTAAATATTCGGGTATGTGTCGAGTGTTATATATGTCATTGAGTAGTTTTGTTATGACGTGTACTCCGAGTTCTTGTAACGCATTTATCTCTTCAATTGTTATATTGATGAAGGATACAGATGAAGAGACACTGATGAAGATAGCCTGGTGAAACGAGATTGATGAAAAGTTACGGATGAAGAAGGACTAATGAAGAGATAAATATGACAAGATGACTATAATTAAATAAATGACGTTATTGAGAGTCCAGATTTGTGAGACATGTGTGGAGAAGGGGAGGAATGGACACCTAGTAACAATAGAAAATGTCGGAGACAAAGAGATACGGGATGATTTGACGGCGTGGCAAGGGAAAGGTTCCACGGTGTAGCTGTTGTACCGGAAACAGTATCTAGAGTTAAGGAAAAGCATGGTATCAGAAGTCTCTTGGCGAAAGGCGGAGAGTAATGAAGAATATTTACTTTCTCTATGCTTGTTTCCTTATTTTACTAGTTCTCTCTCTCTCTCTCTCTCTATATATATATATATATATATATATATATATATATATATATATCTTTCATATCATATATATAGATATATATACTTTCTGTGTTTGTTTCTTTCACATTATATCTTCCACTTTCATTTTATTCATCTCACTGACTGCTTGTGTGTCTTTTATTTATTTCATATATTTCTCTTTCTCACATACACGGTTCCAGCCAACATGAGATTACCATTTAAGTTTTCAATTTGACAACGAGTGTTTGACAAATGTAAACCGACAACTGAGTGACCAGATGTAAGATCTCGCACACACCTAGAACTGACAGCCCAATCCACAAGCCGATGGTTCCACCAAAGTCCGAGAAGAACTGAATGAGCTGTGGACAAGACAACAAGAATTAAGGCCACACTATTACTGTACATGCACATCAAATGGCAAGACAAAATAACCAACTTAACTGTCCTGCAACGTGCTAAGACCCTAACAATCATGTCGATGCTCAGAAGTCGAAGGCTAAGATGGCTGGGGCATGTCCAACGGATGGAAGAAAAACGCATTCCTAGGCAAATACTATATGGTGAGCTAAAACACGGAAAAAGACAAATCGGCAGACCTAAACTACGATATAGAGATATATGCAAATCATCTCCGAAAGACTTCTCCATCTGTGAAAACGACTGGCAACATCTGGCAAGTGATCGCACATCATGGAGAGCATGTATAAGGAACGGTATAACAACATTTGAGACTGTGCTAAGACAGGACTTAGAAGAGAAGAGACTCATGAAAAAGGATGGTAAACCCTGTGGATCAGCGAGCCTGACTTGTTCATTATGTGACCGCGTGTGTTTGTCAAACATTGGTAGAATTAGCCACGAGAGAAGCTGTTCGGCAAAAAAAAAACCTCAAAAAAATACGCAATAGCCTCCACTAGACCGTCTGACAAGACGAAAAGGGCCATATATATTACTGTACACCAACCGGATTTTGGTTTTACAACCACAACAGCTATAATAACACCATATTTGTACACCTTGTTTCAGTTGTTCTATGATTTCTGTTCAATGTTTGATTGTCATTTTGTAGTAAATAATACCTAAGTAACTTGTGACTCTTTATTTTATAATATTCAAGTAACTTGTGACTCTTTATTTTATAATATCCAAGTACTTTGTGACTCTTTATTTTATAATATCCAAGTAACTTGTGACTCTTTATTTTATAATATCCAACTAACTTGTGACTCTTTATTGTATAATATCCAAGTAACTTGTGACTCTTTATTTTATAATATCCAAGTAACTTGTGACTCTTTTTTTTATAATATTCAAGTAACTTGTGACTCTTTATTTTTGTAATATCCATGTAACTTGTGACTCTTTATTTTTATAATATCCAAGTAACTTGTGACTCTTTAATTTAATAATATCCAAGTAACTTGTGACTCTTTATTTTATAATATTCAAGTAACTTGTGACTCTTTATTTTTGTAATATCCATGTAACTTGTGACTCTTTATTTTTATAATATCCAAGTAACTTGTGACTCTTTAATTTAATAATATCCAAGTAACTTGTGACTCTTTATTTTATAATATTCAAGTAACTTGTGACTATTTATTTTTGTAATATCCATGTAACTTGTGACTCTTTATTTTTATAATATCCGTGTAACTTGTGACTCTTTTTTTTATAATATCCAAGTAACTTGTGACTCTTTATTTTTATAATATCCATGTAACTTGTGACTCTTTATTTCATAATATTCAAGCAACTTGTGACTCTTTATTTTTGTAATATCCATGTAACTTGTGACTCTTTATTTTTATAATATCCAAGTAACTTGTGACTCTTTATTTTTATAATATCCAAGTAACGTGTGACTCTTTATTTTATAATATCCAAGTAACTTGTGACTCTTTATTTTATAATATCCAAGTAACTTGTGACTCTTTATTTTTGTAATATCCATGTAACTTGTGACTCTTTATTTTTATAATATCCATGTAACTTGTGACTCTTTATTTTTGTAATATCCATGTAACTTGTGACTCTTTATTTTTGTAATATCCATGTAACTTGTGACTCTTTATTTTTATAATATCCAAGTAACTTGTGACTCTTTATTTTTGTAATATCCAAGTAACTTGTGACTATTTAATTTTTATTAGCGGTTTCATTTACTATATATAGAGTAGTTTCTATTTCTTTCACAAACGCTATAGTCTTCTCTTCTACCTTTTAGCTCCCAGTGGAGCATAGGTCTTCAACAAACACTTTCCAAGTCGTTCTGTTTTTTGCAATTCTTTTAAGATCATTCCATGTCTTCCCCATCATCTTCATCTCTGCTTCAATCTGTCTTCTCCAAGAATTCCTTGGTCTTCCTCTTTGTCTTTTCCCCTGGGGATTCCAAAAAAGGGCCTGTTGTGTAATACTCTCAGTTGGTTTCCGTAGTGTGTGTCCTATCCATCGCCATCGTCTTCGCTGTATTTCTTTATCCACTGGTATTTGACCGGTACATTTCCATAATTCAACGTTTGTGACTTTGTCCTGCCATTTCCATCCCTTTATTCTGCGCAAGCATCCATTAATGAAAGTCTGTACCTTCGTGATTGTCAATTTTGTTATTCTCCATGTTTCACAGCCATATAATAGAACCGACTTAACATTGGAGTTGAAAATTTGTATTTTTGTATTTAGCCTAATTTCTTTGGATTTCCATATGTTTCCCAGTGCAATGAAAGCTCCTCTTGCTTTTGATATCCTTATTTTGGTATCGTTTTCTGTTCCTCCCTCTTTATCTATATTACTGCCCAGATATATATAAGATTGTACGTCTAGTAGAGGTATTTCTCCTAGTTTTATTTGGTTATTGCCAACTGCATTAATTCTCATAATGTTGGTCTTATCTCTATTAATCTTTAGTCCTAGCTGTTGTGATCTCTCATCTAATATACTCATTTTATCTTGCATCTGTTGGTGGCTGTGTGATAGGAGAGCTATGTCATCAGCAAAGTCTAAATCATCAAGTTGTTTGGTCAGTGACCACTGGATCCCATTTCTGTTGTTTTGAGTTATTTTCATAATCCAATCTATGGCCAGTAGAAAGAGAAATGGAGACAGAAGGCATCCTTGCCTTACTCCTGTTCTTATTTCAAATGCTTCTGTAAGCTGTCCTTCATGCACCACACTACATTTTGTTCCTTCATACATTGTTTTTATCAGGTTAATAAACTTTATGGGGATTCCATAATGACTCAGCAACTTCCAAAGCATTCTTCTGTCTAAACTATCAAATGCCTTTTCGTAATCTATGAATCCAATATAAAGTGGGGATTTTAGTTCTAAACTTTGTTCAACTATTATACGTAGAGTAGTTATTTGATCAGCACATGATCTGTTCTTCCTAAAACCTGCTTGTTCATCTCTCAAGTGTTTCTCTATAGCCTCTTTTAGTCTCTCCAGAATGATTCTGCCTAATATTTTTCCTGGCACTGATAGTAGCATAATTCCCCTATAATTTGTGCACTCCTGTAAACTTCCTTTCTTTGGTAGTTTGATCATATAACCTTCTCTCCAGTCTTTAGGTATTTCTTCCCTCTCCCAAATTTTATCCAATAGATTATGTAACATCTTGGTAGAGGTGATAATATCTGCTTTGATGGCTTCCGAAGGAATTTCATCTGGTCCTGTGGCTTTACCATCTTTTAACAGTTTGATGGCTTTCATTATTTCTTCTTTGCTTGGTTTTCCGCAGTTAACGTGTAATTCTTCTTCTGCTGGTAGTATATCTGGAGGATTATTTGAGCCAGGTCTGTTCAAAAGTTCTTCAAAGTGCTCCTTCCATCTCTCCATTTGTTCCTTTATATTACTAAGCAGATTTCCTTTCTTATCTTTGATAAAGGCGTTGATCTGTTTGTATTTTCCACCTAATTTCTTTGTGCTGTTGTACAGTTCTTTCATATTCCCTTTATTTGCTGCTTCTTCTGCCTCTTTAGCTAATTCATCTATATATTTCCTCTTATCCCTTTTAATGCATCTTCTCACTTCTTTATTCACCTCTGTGTAAGCTTCCTGTGTCTTGGCTTTATTACTTCTTGTTTTGCTTTTATTTATGTCTGCTTTCTTGTTCTTTCTTTCTTTAATTTTATCCAGGGTCTCTGCTGTCATCCATGCCTTATTCTGGCGTTCTCTTTTCCCCAGTGTTTCTTCGCATGTCTCTTTCCATATATTTTTTACCTGTTTCCAATGATCTTCTATATTTATAGTATTTTCTAGTTGTTGGAGGACTTGGTATTTGTTTGATATTGTGACTGCGAATTTATCTTTAATTCCTTGTTCTTTAAGAAACCCTACATTGAAATACGTTCTGCCCTTATTCGTTGTAGTATACCTTTTTAATTTAATTTTAAGTTTGGCTAACATGCTGGGGCATGTCCAACGGATGGAAGAAAAACGCATTCCTAGGCAAATACTATATGGTGAGCTAAAACACGGAAAAAGACAAATCGGCAGACCTAAACTACGATATAGAGATATCTGCAAATCATCTCCGAAAGACTTCTCCATCTGTGAAAACGACTGGCAACATCTGGCAAGTGATCGCACATCATGGAGAGCATGTATAAGGAATGGTATAACAACATTTGAGACTGTGCTAAGACAGGACTTAGAAGAGAAGAGACTCATGAAAAAGGATGGTAAACCCTGTGGATCAGCGAGCCTGACTTGTTCATTATGTGACCGCGTGTGTTTGTCAAACATTGGTAGAATTAGCCACGAGAGAAGCTGTTCGGCAAAAAAAAAAAACCTCAAAAAAATACGCAATAGCCTCCACTAGACCGTCTGACAAGACGAAAAGGGCCATATATATTACTGTACACCAACCGGATTTTGGTTTTACAACCACAACAGCTATAATAACACCATATTTGTACACCTTGTTTCAGTTGTTCTATGATTTCTGTTCAATGTTTGATTGTCATTTTGTAGTAAATAATACCTAAGTAACTTGTGACTCTTTATTTTATAATATTCAAGTAACTTGTGACTCTTTATTTTATAATATCCAAGTAACTTGTGACTCTTTATTTTATAATATCCAAGTAACTTGTGACTCTTTATTTTATAATATCCAACTAACTTGTGACTCTTTATTGTATAATATCCAAGTAACTTGTGACTCTTTATTTTATAATATCCAAGTAACTTGTGACTCTTTATTTTATAATATTCAAGTAACTTGTGACTCTTTATTTTTGTAATATCCATGTAACTTGTGACTCTTTATTTTTATAATATCCAAGTAACTTGTGACTCTTTAATTTAATAATATCCAAGTAACTTGTGACTCTTTATTTTATAATATCCAAGTAACTTGTGACTCTTTATTTTTGTAATATCCATGTAACTTGTGACTCTTTATTTTTATAATATCCAAGTAACTTGTGACTCTTTAATTTAATAATATCCAAGTAACTTGTGACTCTTTATTTTATAATATTCAAGTAACTTGTGACTCTTTATTTTTGTAATATCCATGTAACTTGTGACTCTTTATTTTTATAATATCCGTGTAACTTGTGACTCTTTTTTTTGTAATATCCAAGTAACTTGTGACTCTTTATTTTTATAATATCCATGTAACTTGTGACTCTTTATTTTATAATATTCAAGCAACTTGTGACTCTTTATTTTTGTAATATCCATGTAACTTGTGACTCTTTATTTTTATAATATCCAAGTAACTTGTGACTCTTTATTTTTATAATATCCAAGTAACGTGTGACTCTTTATTTTATAATATCCAAGTAACTTGTGACTCTTTATTTTATAATATCCAAGTAACTTGTGACTCTTTATTTTTGTAATATCCATGTAACTTGTGACTCTTTATTTTTATAATATCCATGTAACTTGTGACTCTTTATTTTTGTAATATCCATGTAACTTGTGACTCTTTATTTTTGTAATATCCATGTAACTTGTGACTCTTTTTTTTTATAATATCCAAGTAACTTGTGACTCTTTATTTTTGTAATATCCAAGTAACTTGTGACTATTTAATTTTTATTAGCGGTTTCATTTACTATATATAGAGTAGTTTCTATTTCTTTCACAAACGCTATAGTGGTCATAGAAAAACCTTGCTTTAATAAATGCAGGGTAGCATAGAAAATGCATGTTGATTCTTAGTAATATCTTAGTCATGTGACTGTTGGGGCTTGTTGTGCTATGGTCAACGCATTCAATCGCACCAGACTTCTTTGGTAGGGTTATGAATATTGATTTTAATAATATGCCGTCTAGTATGTACACGCCGTTGTAGATACAATTGAATTTTTTTTTTTTATAATGTCTATTGCAAAATCAGCAATGGCTTCAATCTCTTCAAACATCTGGAACACTTAAGCAAATTATTTAACCAACCTATGTCAATGTTTTTGCTTTGTCCAACAAAAGGTTCCTTTGTTTTCATTCCTATTCATTTACTGTTCATTCTCAATAGGGTTCCATGAGTAATAAGTCCCTTTGTATGTAACTCGCCATCTGCAAACGCGTCCAGTAGTAGGTCGAAACTAATCCTGGCGTCCTTACCTTGCTTATTAACATGTGTTGCAAGTAAATCAATAAGTATGTAGGCGATATAATCTAATTATGTGCTGCAGATAGTAAATCCAATATGTAAAACTCGTTGCCAAATAGAAACATGTCTCATTGTGTAAATAACTATTATTGTGACAAGTAAATAAAATAAGCAGCCAAAATATTCCAGCGTTGTATAAAGAGCAGATTTAAATGTGCTGGACAATAGAACGTGTAACATGTCTCATATATCAGCAAATGTAAGTGCTGCACAATAGAACGTGTAACATGTCTCATATATCAGCAAATGTAAGTGCTGCACAATAGAACGTGTAACATGTCTCATATATCAGCAAATGTAAGTGCTGCACAATAGAACGTGTAACATGTCTCATATATCAGCAAATGTAAGTGCTGTACAATAGAACGTGTAACATGTCTCATATATCAGCAAATGTAAGTGCTGCACAATAGAACGTGTAACATGTCTCATATATCAGCAAATGTAAGTGCTGCACAATAGAACGTGTAACATGTCTCATATATCAACAAATGTAAGTGCTGTACAATAGAACGTGTAACATGTCTCATATATCAGCAAATGTAAGTGCTGTACAACAGAACGTGTAACATGTCTCATATATCAGCAAATGTAAGTGCTGTACAACAGAACGTGTAATATGTCTCATATATCAGCAAATGTAAGTGATGTACAACAGAACGTGTAACATGTCTCATATATCAGCAAATGTAAGTACTGTACAACAGAACGTGTAACACGTCTCATATATCAACAAATGTAAGTGCTGTCCAAGAGAACGTGTAAAGTGTCTCATACATCAGCATTTATATGTGTAAGGGAAGGACCCCTTACATAACTCTGCATGCCAATACGACAAAGTGCGGAGTCAAAGGTATCACGCGAGAATGTAATCAGCGATTTCTACTTGAACTTACATGAGTAATAAAGTAAAGTGCCCCGTCACGCCAAGTGGCGTATAGAGAATATAGTGTTATTAACCATGCATTTTACAGACATTCAGTACATGATATTGGGGGTAATGTGGTCGGTCGAACATATAGAGCGACCTGCTGGAATCATATACAGCGGCCTGCTGGAATCATATACAACGTTTAGCTGTAAATTTACAGCTGCTCGCTGGAAACATATAGAACGGAATGCATTAAACATACAACTCGCTGCAAATATATACAAGGGCTAGCTGGAAACTTGCAACTGCTCGCTGGAAACCCATGAAGCAGCTCATTGGAATCATAAAATCTTGATGGAAACATGTATAACAGCAAACTGGAAATATCTAACGGCTCACTAGAAACATAGAAAACAGCTAACTGGAAACATACAACATATCGCTCACGGGAAACATACATAACCGCTAGGTGGTGAGATGCAGTGGTTCGTTGGAAACATATACACGACTATCTAGAGGCATATAACGGTTCGCTGGAAGCATTTAACGGCTAGCTGGAAACATATATAACAGCTGTCTGGAAACATACAACGGCTAGCTGGAAACATATATAACAGCTGCCTGGAAACATACAACGGCTAGCTGGAAACATATATAACAGCTGTCTGGAAACATACAACGGCTAGCTGGAAACATATATAACAGCTGCCTGGAAACATACAACAGCTAGCTGGAAACATATAACAGCTGCCTGGAAACATACAACGGCTAGCTGAAAACATATATAACAGCTGCCTGGAAACATACAACAGCTAGCTGAAAACATATATAACAGCTGCCTGGAAACATACAACGGCTAGCTGAAAACATATATAACAGCTGTCTGGAAACATACAACGGCTAGGTGGAAACATATATAACAGCTGCCTGGAAACATACAACGACTAGCTGGAAACATATATAACAGCTGCCTGGAAACATACAACGGCTAGCTGAAAACATATATAACAGCTGTCTGGAAACATACAACGGCTAGGTGGAAACATATATAACAGCTGCCTGGAAACATACAACGGCTCGCTGGAAAAATAGATAACGGATTGTTGAAAATAAAGAACTACTCGTTTCAAACATAAACAACAGGTCGCTGGAACCATGTTAATGAAACCATTCCAATTTTATGTACGATAATGAGTGGATCCATAAGAAGCTTATCGATATTGACTAGATCCACAACAAGCTAATGTTTGATAATGACCATCGATAACAAGCGTGTGTACGATAATGACTGGATCCATGACAAGTTTATGTAAGATAATTTTTAATAGAATAATTTTTTCTTCTACTTTCTTGTAATTCCCGACTGACAAGGACCTTCAATAAGCCACCTTCTTCGCTGCCCTTATCCGTAAAATCGTTTCAAGTTTCTTCCATGCTCTTCACATCTTCATTCTCCTGCCTTCATGACGTGATTTTTGACATTTTCCATTGTCACCTACCCCTGAGATCCCAAGAAAAAAGAGCCTGTCTTGTACTACTATCAGCTGACCTATGCGATATGACTGATATCATGAACCAACGTAGCATCTTAATTCACATTACTTTGATGTTATGTTAGTAATGGAGTCTGTAGAAATGTGGTTTTACAGAAGAATGTTGAGAATACCATGGACAGCTAAGATGAATAATGAAAACGTTCTGAAAGAGGCCAAAGCAAAAAAAGAGCTAATTTCCAATATTAGGAAGAAACAATCATAATTTTTTGGCCATGTAATGAGAAGAGAACAACTGGAATATATTGTAACAAGTAGGAAAATTGAGGGACGAAGAGATGGAGGAAAGCAAAGAGAAAAGATACCAGACAGCTTAAGAGAATGATTTGGCAGAAGGTCAACAACAGAAATGATAAATAACTGTCGAGTTCCAAAATCGTGGAGAGGCTTGATCACCTACGCCAGCAGGCCCGGTACTTGATGATGATATTAGTACTTGTTTCCTCCAATTTCCCTTCGTTTCTTCTTCACAAGCAACTATTTCTGACAATCTGTATCTTCCTGACTCATCGTTCTTATTTATTACCATGTTTCAAAGCGTTATCATTTTATAATAGCTATATAATAGCACTGAAGTGGCAAAATTTTTCAAAAGGAAGAATAGAAGTGACAGAGACTATCTGGAGTCTAGAAATTTTTGCTTTCTTTTTTGAGTAATGCCAAATCTGGCGTCACATGTATCTGCTCCAGTGTGTTTTAACCTCCGGCTGTGTTTACTGGTCTTGTTTATACGACCCCAGTGTGTTTTAACCTCCGGCTGTGTTTACTGGTCTTGTTTATACGACCCGAGTGTGTTTGTCACGGGTTCCATATTGTCTGTTTGACGACCACGTGCGCTTAGCTTGATCATCATCATCATCGCGTGCTTTCTCCGCAACGAAGGTTGGCTAACATGGATCGTCATTCTACTCTGTTTCTTGCTTTGATAGTGCAGGCTGTCATAGATTGACTTGTCCATCTTTTGATGTTACTCGTCCATGTTAGTCTTGGTCTGCCTCTGCCTCTTTTACCTTGTATTTTTCCTTCCAGTATTACTTTTAGTAGGCTGTTGTGTCTTTTAACATGCCCCAAAAATTTCATTTGTCTTGTCTTAATTGTATTTAGTAGTTCTCTTTTTATTTTCAGTTGTTTTAAAACTTCATCGTTTGTTATCTTTTGTTTCCATCCAATTCTAACTATTCTTCTATAAATCCACATTTCAAAGGCTTCAATTTTCTGTTCTGTTTTCTTGTCTAATGTCCATATAGCTTGATACTGTGTCTTATTGACATGAGTTGAATAATAAAACACTCGATTTGTGTAAGCGAGGATAAAGTCAGTGGGTGGTCAGTTTCTGGTCGAAACTAAGAAACGATAACGCCTATAAACTACCATGACTGATTGTACAAACAATTTGAATTAGTGACGTATTATAAGGTTTACTTGAGAGAATTAGATCGCAGTGGGTTGTTGGAGTAAACATAAACAAATGATGTTTTGGGATGATGTACAACATTTGTGGCTACAAGAACAAATTTTAGGACAAACAATGGACTCGAGAGTAGCTCGGATAACCAAAAGCAGCTCTGAAATATTCTACTAGACTTTGATTGTTCAGCGTGCCAATAATGAGCCACGTATGCATGTCTTCACAAGATGCGTACATAATTTAAACGTTTTTCTTGGCAACATTGATCATTCATCGACCAGTGCAGTTAATCATAGGGGAAGAGATTAGGGTAGGGGTAATCGCAGCCCGAGTTTTCCGAATGTGGTCGCTAAATATACGTGACCTGTTTAATGACGCATGTTCAATATTCTAAGGTCGTTACCATTTTGTTGAAGGTAACAAATTGATAATACTTTAGTTTAGTCGACAAATCATCCTCGTTGCAGTTTCGAACACGTCCATAAAGTGCTCACATCTACTTCCCAGTATGTCCCTCAGTGTGTGAAGACTCATGACCCCAGTTATGTGTTGGTTTGTCATTTGTCTTTGATTTCGCCACACAGCGCTAATTTGTGGCATTTCTAGGGTTGACTTGATGTTCGTGCAGTCTGAACATGGTTCTAGATTCATGATCATTGGCTGAACCATCAGCGTGCTCCACCTCCATGTGGGCATTTATAATGTCACTCGGTCCATTACACACCCGCCGATCACGGCTGCTAATTTAGCCAGAATGCCAGTTCCTTTGTTTGCTCTTACACCGGAGTGTCCGGGAACGAAGATGAAACAGATCCTAATTATACCTGAGTTCTTTGGTGACTTCAACCACTGCCTTCGTGCCCAGCCTTATTCGATGTTACAAACTCATCGAGTCACTTAGAGAACACACTTGAGTAAAAGCTTGTGTTTCTAGTGTGCCGAACACCAGATCCATTACTGTAAATGACTGCTGTATCCTCTGGTAAATTTTCATAGATCAAAGCCTGCTTCTGTACCTCCACGAATACAGTGTTTGGCTGTCTGCATTCTCAGTTCAAGTTGCTGTAAACCGACACGGACGTAGATCACTCTACTGGCATCCATATCGAATCTTCTCCAGGCGCTATAGAAAGTAAGCTAGAACAATCTCCATTAGTATTTCTGCGGTGTGTTGATGTGTACAAGGGAGATTTAAATGTTCTCTTATTATGATAATATAACGTTGTCTACCTTTCCAACGTTTTCTTCCTCTTCTTCCTTTTAGCTCCCAGTGGAGCATAGGACTTCAACAAACACTTTCCAAGTCGTTCTGTTTTTTGCAATTCTTTTAAGATCATTCCATGTCTTCCCCATCATCTTCATCTCTGCTTCGATGTGTCTTCTCCAAGAATTCCTTGGTCTTCCTCATTGTCTTTTCCCCTGGGGATTCCAAAAAAGGGAATAATTCCAACGTTTTACTTCATGAATAACTTATAAATTACAACAGGAGAGATGTCTCAGTTTGTTTTATTACATATGTAAGTTGTTACAAGTGTTTGTTTTATTAAATATGTAAGTTGTTACAAGTGTTTGTTTTATTAAATATGTAAGTTGTTACAAGTGTTTGTTTTATTAAATATGTAAGTTGTTACAAGTGTTTGTTTTATTAAATATGTAAGTTGTTACAAGTGTTTGTTTTATTAAATATGTAAGTTGTTACAAGTGTTTGTTTTATTAAATATGTAAGTTGTTACAAGTGTTTGTTTTATTAAATATGTAAGTTGTTACAAGTGTTTGTTTTATTAAATATGTAAGTTGTTACAAGTGTTTGTTTTATTAAATATGTAAGTTGTTACAAGTGTTTGTTTTATTAAATATGTAAGTTGTTACAAGTGTTTGTTTTATTAAATATGTATGTTGTTACAAGTGTTTGTTTTATTAAATATGTATGTTGTTACAAGTGTTTGTTTTATTAAATATGTAAGTTGTTACAAGTGTTTGTTTTATTAAATATGTAAGTTGTTACAAGTATTTGTTTTATTAAATATGTATGTTGTTACAAGTGTTTGTTTTATTAAATATGTAAGTTGTTACAAGTGTTTGTTTTATTAAATATGTAAGTTGTTACAAGTGTTTGTTTTATTAAATATGTAAGTTGTTACAAGTGTTTTTTTTTTATTAAATATGTAACAATTGTAACAACTTCACATAACACACTTTGAAATCACATGTCCATACGTTCTCTACAACAGCAAGTTTCTTCAAAATCTAACTCTAATGATGCAAGAAGCTATACACATCACAATTTCTCAGCTCTCATCTCATAGTTACTATAATGTCTCGCATCCAGACCTCTCATAATTACTATAATGCCTCACATCCAGTCCTCTCATAATTACTATAATGCCTCACATCCAGTCCTCTCATAGTTACTATAATGCCTCACATCCAGTCCTCTCATAGTTACTATAATGCCTCACATCCAGTCCTCTCATAGTTACTATAATGCCTCACATCCAGTCCTCTCATAGTTACTATAATGCCTCACATCCAGTCCTCTCATAGTTACTATAATGCCTCACATCCAATGACAGAATTTCTATACCAGCATAATCTACACTACATATCAATAACTACTGTTGCATGGTTAATAGTCGCAACATGATTCTCACTTATGTTGTCATATTATATTTATATCACAATTATAAAGTATTTCATGAATCATGCATCCGTGGCTAAATTGAGTTTAACACATTTTGTATACATCATACTTAATTCTAATTATAATCTAACCAACACATCATACTTAATCCTAATTATAATCTAACCAACACATCATACTTCGTTCTAATTATAATCTAACCAACACATCATACTTAATCCTAGTTATAATCTAACCAACACATCATACTTAATTTTAATAATAATCTAACCAACACATCATACTTAGTCCTAATTATAATCTAACCAACACATCATACTTAACTCTAAGTATAATCTAACCAACACATCATACTTAGCTCTAAGTATAATCTAACCAACACATCATTCTTAGCTCTAAGTATAATCTAACCAACACATACTTAGCTCTAAGTATAATCTCTCTCTCTCTCTCTCTCTCTCTGCGTTCAGGACTCAATCAGAGTAAGGATTCCAGACTCTCATATGAAGTCAGCTGTCAGGCTAAGTGTGTTGATCGCCCCCACAGACAGAACATCACAATTAGAGTCTGTCAGATCCACTCTGACTGAACACCCGTTAATACGTTGCACTGTGTTCTGCGCCAGTGGCCCAGTGCATCCGATTTCAGCCAGCATTTTATTCGGGTTTGCTTTCCCTAGCCTTTGATTGTCCCCAATCTTCCTGCAAGGCAGCAGATGATCTTTTCTGTAGGGGGATTCTGCCCTTAGATGGTAGGCCCTCCCAGGTTTACGAGCACCATCTGCCCGAGTCACTAGAGGTGACTAACACAGACACGGACACACAAAGGTGTGAGATGTGACTAACACAGACATGCACACACAAAGATATGAGATGTGACTAATACAGACATGCACACAGCGATACGAGGCATGACTAACACTGACACACATCAAGATATATGACACATGACTAACATAAACATGCACATAAAGATATGAGATATAAATGACATTGACATGCACACACAAAGATATGACACATGCCTAACATAGACATACACACAAAGATAAGAGATATGACTAACATAGATATGCACACACAAAGATATGAGATGGGACTAACATAGCCATGCACAAACAAGGATATGAGATGTGACAAACATAAACATGCACACAAAGATATGAGATATCACTAACCCAGACATGCACACACAAAGATATGACATATGACTAACACTGGTACACACTAAGATATGAGATATGACTAAACACAGACACACATAAAGATATGAGACATGATTAACACGGACACACCGAGATATGAGATATGACTAACATGACACACACCAAGATATAAGCCATGGCCAGCACACACAAGCTAAGATATGAGCCATGGCTAGGACAGAAACACAGCAAGATATGAGCCATGGTTTCACTAAAAAAACACCAAGAAATGAACCATGTCTAGCACAGAAACACATTAAAGTGTCCATATGCTTGGGCTTGTTGTAGTCGGCAGACTCTTCTGAACGTGGGAATCACAGGTTTCGTTAAACAGTTGTCCGGAGTTTTGAGAGTGCAGTCTGACCCATAGAACGTTCTCTTGCATGTACAGATTCCCGATCGACTGTTGACAGGTGTCGTTGAAACAGTTGTCCGGACATTTGAGAGTACGTATGATGTCACAGCCATCAGAACACACCTGTTCGCACTGTAGCCCAAAATTACCATCTGGACAAGTGTCATTACAGGTATAGCCAAGATGTTTACAATGTAGGCATTTTCCAGATTTTTCCTCAAATAAAGGACAGACACTGAGACAAGACCCGGAACAGTCGTGTCCATAGATCCCATGTGAACAGTAGCCGTGACAAGTACCGATGATGACACTGCAGCCTTTACTACACCCACTACACACTGCACAAAACGACAAGACTGCTCGTCCAGACAATATGTGTCTGTAAATGTTTACACCTCACATACCGTCAGTGCACTGTCGGCCTGCGAAATGGTCGGTGAGAACTCAATCTTAATGTGTGCCATTGACGTTTGTGTTTTGACTACAATAGTGTTCACAGATAAATTAGGGTAGGATATATCATTGTACTGGAACACTACTCCGCCACTGTCAGAGAAAGCCCTTAGAGTGTCATTCTTTACCCGAATCATAGTGCTAGCTCGATGGTAGATTCAAATGATGTGAGTCTTCTGGGGCGTTGCAAAGTTCAGATACCAGTAAACAGAATTGGTTCCACTTCTCCATTGTGTGTGTCTCCATTGTCATAGAGATTGGTCTTTGTTTTGCTATTAACTGCGGCCTCTGGTCCACATCCGTCTCCTGTATAACAAGCATCAAATGTTTTGTGCATTAAATCGGTCTGGTTTGTGTTCTGTTTGAGAGCCAGTTTCCGACCCCCGCCAATGTAGTTGGAGCAGATATTTGCAACTATCGCCCTTCCAATCCGTAACTTGTTGATCAGACCAGCCCCAGGGCAGAAGGCATCAATCTTGTGCGGACTAACTACAAACCTTGATACATTGTTACATGAGGTAGAACCATTCAGTTTTACCGTGAAACTGTCCGGATATTTTAAGTCATTCGCATAGATCCCAAACCAGGACCAGGGCAAAGATTGATTGAGAGTTGCCTCAACTGATGTAGAATCTGTGTCCGGATTGCATGAGGTGTCGTTGCCATCAAACAGGAAAGTAGGTTCAGATTTTTGGGCACATTTGCAAATAAAATCCAAGTACTGACACTGGGGTGCAAAAATTGTGTGCTGACAACTGTCATTGTTTGGGCATGTCCCTGTAGTTTTGTCACAAACTAAGCCATTATAGCAGTGACATTGTAACGTACAATTTGTCCCAAACCAGAATAAAGACTTGATCTACAGCGATGGTTAACGAACTGTGTACACACATTTATTATCAAACCCGTGTTTACATTTTTAAAAAAATCCGCCATCTCACTGTGGTAACAGACAGCGTGAAATTCTCTAACAGAATGAGATAAACCGTTGGAGACAAGGAAAGTCAACATTGTTTACATGGCTTGGACGCAAGAAAGTATAATCTAACCAACACAACATACTTGGCTCTAAGTATAATCTAACCAACACATCATACTTAGCTCTAAGTATAATCTAACCAACACATCATACTTAGCTCTAAGTATAATCTAACCAACACATCATACTTAGCTCTAAGTACAATCTAACCAACACATCATACTTAGCACTAAGTATAATCTAACCAACACATCATACTTAGCTCTAAGTATAATCTAACCAACACATCATACTTAGCACTAAGTATAATCTCACCACACAACTATTTCTCGATTCCTGGACTTGCTAGTAACTTCAGAGGTAAAGGCATCAAGATGCACCAAGATGCGTAGAGATGCGAAGCTGCTGTAAAGCTGATGATAATAGCAATGCTAAAAAAAAATGGAAGAAAACAGTGGTATGGTGACAGCTTTACGTGGTAATAGACAATTTTTCAGTGCTCAGAGCCTTTGGTCGCCTTCAAACGTGACAGGAGTCTGAGAGACATTCTTGTCACTAGCCGCCTCCCCCGCTCAAACCACAAACACCTTGGTACTGTTCCTTGTGGACGTCGAGTTTGCAGAACTTGTGACTACGTGCTTTGCACCGATTCGGTCTTATTCCCTAATAAGCGATTCGACATCAAGGATGGGTTCACTTGTGTATCGCGTAATATCATCTACACCATAATATGCAAGCACTGCCAGATGACGTATGTGAGTGAAAGTGGACGACGCTTGAGTTACAGATTTTGTGAGCATCTTCGTGATGTTGAGCAAATTACTGGCAGCCCGGTGTCTGCCCATTTCAACTCCCTGGACATAGTGGTAAACTCGACATGCAAGTTACTGGCATTGTCTCATGTCAATTCCAGCAATCGCAGCAGGTTCGCCCTTGAGAATCGCCTTATTGCCCTATTGGGTTCACTGTCCCCCCAAGGAATGAACATATCACTCTCATACTCATAGGACACCCACTACATATTTCATACCCCCATGCGCTACTTAACCTATACATGTGGATGTATTTGTCTGCACATGTATTGGCACATTTGGGCTCCTTTAGGTTTTTCTTTTGTGGGCCTTGTGGCATTATATGTGCTGATTTATGCTTGTACGCATATATTGTTACATACACATGCTTATGTTTACACATCGGTTCGGGTTGCACACACAGAGTTAGACGTGCATAGTTTACACATATCCTGTACCCACCTCCCCATATTTTTAGAACCCTTCCTTTCCGTCTTCTCACCTGACTCCCTGGTCAGAGAGATTTATAGTCGGTCCTCCTGCCGTAGCTATTTAGTCCTTTTGGAGACTGACCCAGCTCAGGAACACAGGGAAGTGACCATTTTTTATTTTTCATCTCTTTAGTATCTAGCATATTTTCGCCATGTAGTTAGATTTGTTAATATATCGTTATATATAATTTTTGTGTTTGTTGTTCGTCCAGATGAAGGCCTACTTGGCCGAAACGTCGACTTTTGTTTCGTCCATTACCACGTAAAGCTGTCACCATACCACTTTTTTCTTCCTTTTTTTAGTATTGCTAGTAACTTCAGGCTTGTTATAAAACATCCACTCCCTACATTCGGCTTCTCAGGCGTCTTCTTCACAGGTCTTGTCGCATGTATAGTCAGCTGTCGGACCCCAAAACGTATTTCTCTTTGTCACAGTAAGTAGCCCAATCGGACCCCAAAACACATTTCTCTTTGTCACAGTAAGTAGCCCAGTCGGACCCCAAAACATTTTCTCTTTGTCACAGTAAGTAGCCCAGTCAGACCCCAAAATGTATTTCTCTTTGTCACAGTAAGTAGCCCAGTCGAATCCCAAAACGTATTTCTCTTTGTCACAGTAAGTAGCCCAGTCGAATCCCAAAACACATTTCTCTTTGTCACAGTAAGTAGCCCAGTCAGACCCCAAAACACATTTCTCTTTGTCACAGTAAGTAGCCCAGTCGGACCCCAAAACACATTTCTCTTTGTCACAATAAGTAGCCCAGTCAGACCCCAAAATGTATTTCTCTTTGTCACAGTAAGTAGCCCAGTCGAATCCCAAAACGTATTTCTCTTTGTCTAAGTAAGTAGCCCAGTCGGACCTCAACATCCACGCTTTTCCCGTGACCTTTCTGAGTACATGCTCACTCAATGTCTTTGTCTCCCTCAAGTACGACCACTCTCGGTTTGTTTATCTATTCTTTTCCCTGTTTCAAATGTCAGAAAAGTATCGTTCTTGTCGTCCCCCCTTCTTCCCATGTGAGTCAACTTTCCCTTCATTGTTTATCAGAGGATGTATGAAGTCCACTTCGCAAGTGATATTATTGGGTAGTATGACGTCATCAATGGAGTTAAGGGTTAGAACAAGGGTAGTATCTAAATTGTGGGGTTTGAGTGATTGCTTGCTTGCGTTCGCCCGTTGACTAAAGTATTCTAGAGTATTTATAGACTGTAGAATTCCTCTTCGTCATCCGTCCTTAAAATGACGTTAAGTGGACGTGTCTGTGTTGTGTTGTGGTTTGCAGTATAACTGTTATATTTGCGCCTTTCGGCCCAACACATCCGACTTCAGCACGACATTTTTGAACACCGGTTTGTCTTCCCTCTTCGATCTCTGCTCGTTTGGCCAGACTAGACAGTGTAGTCTATTACTGGAGGCACCACGGAGAGGTGGAGCAGGGTCTGGATGGTTTTGGTTCACCGATCCTGGTGCAAGCCATCAGCTGTGGGTCGCTGACAACTTCCAGCTCTGGTGCTAGGAGGCGCGCCTTCGCCTCCTCTGTGATGATTTAAATTATACAAAATTGTTAGATTGGATGAGTCATATGGATGGCGTTGTGTAAACATAGAGATATGTGGGTTAATGAGTAATGTTATATGATAAACTGTTATATATATATATATATATATATATATATATATATATAAATGTTATATGAAAAATATCAACAGGGCTGAAACTAAGAATGGCAACATGTTACATCTTCTCAATATTCCTGTATGGTGCAGAAACATGGACATTAGACAAGAAAACAGAACAGAAAATTGAAGCCTTTGAAATGTGGATTTATTGAGGAATAGGTAGAATTGGATGGAAACAAAAGATAACAAACGATGAAGTTTTAAATCAACTGAAAATAAAAAGAGAACTACTAAATACAATTAAGACAAGACAAATGAAATTTTTGAGGCATGTTAAAAGACACAACAGCCTACTAAAAGTAATATTGGAAGGAAAAATACAAGGTAAAACAGGCAGAGGCAGACCAAGACTAACATGGACGAGTAACATCAAAAGATGGACAAGTCAATCTATGACAGCCTGCACCATCAAAGCAAGAAACAGAGTAGAATGGCGATCCATGGTAGCCAACCTTCGTTGCGGAGAAGGCACTCGATGATGATGATGATGATGATGATGACGATGATGATGATGATGATGATGATATATGATAAACTAGCACCGGGGTAAGTCTTTCTTTGGCTAATAAACTGACAGTATAATATCACTACAGTCTTACAGACTTCAATAACACAGACATTAACTGTCTAATACCACTACTAAGGGTCTCCTTCAGAGAGTCTGATCAGTTCGCTGAGATGAAGTTTAGAAATCTGTCGAAAAAATTAACATTAAAACAAAATTATATACGAGAATGACAGGATCAATAACAAGTTTATGTACGAGAATGACAGGATCAATAACAAGTTTATGTACGAGAATGATTGGATCAATAACAAGTTTATGTACGATACACAACAGCCTACTAAAAGTAATATTGGAAGGGAAAATACAAGGTAAAAGAGGCAGATGAAGACCAAGACTAACATGGACGTTTAACATCAAAAGATGGACAAGTCAATCTTTGAAATCCTGCACCATCAAATCAAGAAACAGAGTGGAATGGCGATCCATGGTAGCCAACCTTCGTTGCGGAGAAGGCACTCGATGATGATGATGATGATGATGATGACGATGATGATGATGATGATGATGATGATGATATATGATAAACTAGCACCGGGGTAAGTCTTTCTTTGGCTAATAAACTGACAGTATAATATCACTACAGTCTTACAGACTTCAATAACACAGACATTAACTGTCTAATACCACTACTAAGGGTCTCCTTCAGAGAGTCTGATCAGTTCGCTGAGATGAAGTTTAGAAATCTGTCGAAAAAATTAACATTAAAACAAAATTATATACGAGAATGACAGGATCAATAACAAGTTTATGTACGAGAATGACAGGATCAATAACAAGTTTATGTACGAGAATGATTGGATCAATAACAAGTTTATGTACGATACACAACAGCCTACTAAAAGTAATATTGGAAGGGAAAATACAAGGTAAAAGAGGCAGATGAAGACCAAGACTAACATGGACGTTTAACATCAAAAGATGGACAAGTCAATCTTTGAAATCCTGCACTATCAAATCAAGAAACAGAGTGGAATGGCGATCCATGGTAGCTAACCTTCGTTGCGGAGACGGCACTCGATGATGATGATTATGATGTACGATAATAATTGGGTCCATAACAAACTTAAATATACTTATACGCAAATCATAAGGTGCTAGAAGAAAGAATTTAGCAGTACAGAAGAGAAAATTCTGATGAAAAGTTACAACCAAATGGCTGTGCATAAAGAAAAGCATGCAAAAACTTGCAACATCTTCCCTAACGAGGAAAATAACAAAAGAACAAAATTGAATAATTGACGCAAACATTGAGAAAATGGAAGAAATAAGACAAGCTCAGAACACTACCCAAAACAACAAAATAGATAATGAAATACGCAAAATGTCTTAAAAGGTAAAAGAAGACTGGATAAGCCAAAGATGTCTAAAAATCGAAAGTATGAAAAATAAACAAGACTTAAGAGGGATGCACACAGAAATAAAGCGAAGGATTAGTAAAAATAAAAATGTAACAGAAAGTGGATCTAATGCAAACCAAAAAAAAAAAAAAAAAGAAAAATGCTAAGAGGTAGCAACTATAGAATCAATAGATGGCAGAAATATATAACATAATTAGTTTATGACGAAATGAAATGAAACCAAATATAAAATATATGGCAGGCTATACAATCTTAAAATTCTGAAGTAGAAAAAGTTATACAAGCAATGCATAATAAAAAGAAGCCGCAGGACCTGACAAACAGATAGAGATGATAATAGCACTAGAAGATTTTGGCATCGCAGTGATCACAGACATATACAACGAAATATACCATACCGGATACATACTAAATGAACTAAACACATTAACTTTCATTCTTATTTCTTCCTCCTCTTCTTCTATTGTTCCTCCATTGCCGCTGGCGTCGAAGGGAGATACAATCTGCTATTCTTTGCTCTTCTGTTGGCCTCTTCTAGTGTTATCCCTCGTTGTGACTCTAGTATTCCCTTTATTCATCTCTTTCTCGGTCTTCCTCTTAATCTGGCGTTTTCGTAGCGTTTTAAGAGTGTATAATAACAGTTTATGTGTGAAAACAACAAAAATGCAGAGAAACAATACGATTAGAAAACGGGTCACGGACAACAGTGATCACAGTGCACAGGCAAGCACTGGTGACATGAACAACAGCCCTTACTCTGTGACAGAACTAGCACAGCGGCAGAGGACAATGTAACATACACACAACAGTGCTCAGAGCCAAAATAATGGAGAAACAATAGCGATCATACAGACATAACTTTCATTGCATTACCTAAAAAAGAATGGTGTAGCTGAATGCAGTGATTGTAGAACAATAAGCCTAAGGACAGTTAAATTACATAAAACAAAGAGTCAGACTAGGCTGTGTTCTGTAGCTGCATTTGTTCTCACTTTACAGCGAATATATTATGAGATCAATAGTAATCAAAAAGAAATTAAAGTTAAAGGTCACAACATAAATATTTTGCGATATGCGGGTGGCACAGTCTTAATAGCAGAGACAGAGAATGAACTACAAGAAAAGATAAACATAATAGTGAAAGAAATCATAAGGGAAGATCTCAGCTTAAACAGTAATAAAACAGGAGTAATTGTCGTATCGAAGAGACAATCACCACCAGCATGCAACATACAAATAAACGGGATAAATCTGAAACAAGTGCAGAGCATCAAATACTTGGGCACAATAATAACATCAGATGGAAGATGCGCCACAGAAATAAAATGTACAATAGATCAAGGTAGCATTTCAGAAAACCAAAAACATCACGAATTGTGTATTAAGTCTATATCAATAGAAGTGTAAACGAGTGTTCATCACTGTTTTATAGAACTAAGTCTGACCTAGACTTAGAACTAAGTCTGGAAGTGAATCATGGACAGTAACCAAACAAATGAAAAGACGATTAGAGGCCACAGAGATGGGATTTCTCAGAAGATTGTTGAAAGTTCTCTGGATAGCTAAAAAGACCAACGAGGAAGTTCTCAAAACGGCCAAAACAAAAGGGGAATTCATAAAAAAAAAAAACATCAGAAAGAAACAATCGACATTTTTCGGGCACATTATGAGAAGAGGAAAGTCGAAATACTTTGTTACAACTGGCAAAATACAGGGAAAGAGAGATCGCGGACGACAAAAAGAGAAAATACTAGATAGCTGAGCAAACGATGAAGTCTTAAAACAACTAAAATGAAAACAGAACTACTAAACACAATTCAAACAAGACAAATGCGATTTTTGGGTCATGTTAAAAGACACAACAGCCTACTAAAAGTAATCCTGGAGGGGAAAATACAAGGTAAAAGAGGCAGAGGCAGACCAAGACTAACATGGACGAGTAACATCAAAAGATGGACAAATCAACCTATGACAACCTGCACCATCAAAGCAAGAAACAGAGCAGAATCGCGCTCCATGGTAGTCAACCTTCGTTGCGGAGACGGCACTCGATGATGATGATGATGACTAGATAGCTTGGTGTCATGGCATGGAAAACAGCCAACAACAGAACTGATACGATGCAATGAGGACAGAGAAGTGTGGTAAGGCGTGTTCACCACTTATACAACATCTCTTGATGATCTGTCTTGTATTACTTTGCAACGCTTGTCAATTTTTTTTTTTTTTGACGTCTCGTTGATATCTGTCTTAACTGTCTCGATTAAAACTGTCTTCTATGTCTTCGGATATATATTTCTTTCAGTTGTCAAAAAAATGTTACAAGTAACATTTTTAGTAAAATTCTAAAAGACTTCTTAATACTTGTACTCTACTGAAGTCTCTACCAAGGATCTTCTAAATTACCCAAATTCATCTCACACCACAATGAATCTGACCCCTCTACAAGTTGGGAATCCCTGATAAATTAAAAATAAACTGAACTTTGATAATCGTTACGTCACACAACTAATTGGAATCTGCCCACTTGACCATAGACAAATAGCTATAACAGTGATTCCATTGGCTGACGACTGCTATAGTTATAAAAGGCGTGGTTATTCTTCCACTCGAGGTAAGTCTAAATTAGTTGTCACAAACCCAGTCTGACTAAAACTGACAGGTGCAAACGCCGTCTTTGCCAGGTTAGGTATTTAATGAGATACGCCTCCCTGAATACTTTACATTGGGACACGCAACTACTAGGAAGTATTGTCTCCACGAGGTCGGTATGTTCTATAATAGTATATACATACATATATATATATATATATATTGTTTCTCAAAGATGCAGTATGTGCTTGTCATTGTTTTAATCACTCTTTTATTGTAGTTCTTGTTCACGTCTTTAGTAGTCAGAGAATTGTTTGATCGGTAAAGTTCTAGTTTAAGCACATACAATATTTCAGGGAAACGAGTGTTCTCTCCTTAGTTGGCGACGCAACAAAACTACAGTGGTTCTCAAATATTAGAAATTATTTTGGGGTTTAGGTTTCTCGTTTCTCTTCTCTCTATAAAAATGAGGAAAGGATAAAGCACCGAATACAGTGCAGTGTTACTCAATAAGACGGGGGACTGGTTGGTCTCATGGCAAGACGCTGGCCTCGAGACAGAGAGGATGTGGGTTCAAATCCCGGCTGCACCGGTTGGGATTTTTATTTATGATTTCTTTCTGTGGCAACCACCCCTGCTCTCAGCAGCGAGGCCCGGCTTGAAACTTCAATTACTCATGGACGGAGAAAATATGAGTACCTCCAAAGAGTCGGAGTTATCTGCCTCTGTGGTGAGGGACCCCTGTCCACACGGCTGTCAGGGAAAAATGGATTAAAATTCAGTTCCTGGTCTCTAGGGACTGGGTCAGGGGTAAAAGCTGGCGAACGAAGAAAACAAAATAAAACAACTCAATGGGACCTTCCACTTGTGACAAATAGTGTATGTGCTTAAGCTATAACTGTAACCTTCCATCTTTAAAAGACTTGTACTTCAATGTATTCTTCTGCTTTCCTTCCTGATTTACCTTTCAGCGTCGTGGGGAGACATAATTTACGGTCTTTTGCTCTTCTGCTCGTCACTGCTGCTGTTATGTTTCCTAGTGTTTCTAATATTCCGTCAATCCATCTTTTTCGTGGTCGGCCCTTGGGTCTGGTGTTCTCGCAGCGTAGGATGATCGATGGCTTGACAAGCTGTCATTTTAAAAAGTATTGTTATGGAAACAGCGCCATATATTTTATAGCAGTGATCTCTGCAATATGTGCCATTTTGGCACGCAGGGTTTCTGTTTTTGAGATTGTGGTTCTGCCATATGTGCCGTCTTCGGCTCGAAAGGACAATAGATAGATAGAATTAGGCTAAAGGGAGAAACGCAGACAAGAAAAAATACGATTTTTTTTCGTTGTGATCTGGAAAGTCATCGGGCTGGCTTTTGGGAAGTGTGGACATAATAACAATTCATGAATAATTAGAGGATGAGACGACATGACGATTGGAAAACCGTCGATTACAGAATTGACAACATGAGACACCTTGTATCAACCTCCAACGTTAGTATACAAGTGAAAAGTTGTGGTTTGTCTAGCCAGACACAACATTATCAACAGCGATGTGCCACAGGTAGTTGAATTACCACCAGGTAAGCTGGTGGTAATTCCCGTGTGTTACCGGGGCCTCATTATGAGGGACGTAAAGAATAGTGACACTGTGACCTTCCAGGCATGTCGTAAGAGGCGTCTAAGGAGGTTACGATGGTTTGACAAGTTGTCATTGTAAAAAAGTATTGTTATGGAAACAGCGCCATAGATTTTAGAGCAGTGATCTCTGCAATATGTGCCATTTTGGCACGCAAGGTTTCTGTTTTTGAGATTGTGGTTCTGCCCTATGTGCCGTCTTCGGCTCGAAAGGACAATAGATAGATAGAAGCGGATTAATTTGTGTCGGAATGGTGGCGGCCATGCGGTCAAGATCAGAATAGCAAACCAAAGAAACTACAGGTACCAGAAATAGGACATCATTTCAAGTTGTGACATACATTTGTAGCGACTGTGTGTGGACCGTGGATTCGATCAGAAGTTTCGTACAGACCACAGCCACATCTATTATGTCCTAAACCGTATGTGAACTTTCAAACTAGCATGTCAACCACATATATTAATGATCTAGGTGCTCACTCTCCCCTCCCCACAGTGTGTCTAGAAACTAAAGGGCTGAAGCACTTACTTGTGGATGTGTTCTACTTCTGATGACCAGATTTCCTTCTGTTTCGAAGCTCCGTATGGAGAGTTGCATAACAGACATAACTTTGCATTTATTAACATAAAGAGTAGGTCTGCACTCTGTGCGGTTGTTCGGTATATTCACTGAATTGTAAACGCACAAAAAGGAAACAACAAATTGTATATATAAATTGATGCATAATTCATCTTCTTCATCGTTTTCTTATTCATCACCCTGTGAAGCGTAGGTCTTCAATAAACACTTTTCAAGCATTCTGTTTCTCGTCATTCTTTTAAAGTCATTCCGTGTCTTCCACATCATCTTCATCTCTGCTTCCACCCTGTCTTTTCCAAGAATATTGTATAAACTTCCTCTTGTCTCTTGATGGACCTACTAAATACCAGTGACACACAACAACTGGAAATGAGTCAAGAACAAGAATAATAGATAGTTTTAAAAAGACAAGCAACGATATATGGATTACATATAAATAATAACCATCAGCATCATGTGCCATACCGGTTGGCGTAGGCGATCATGTCCTTCCACAATCTTCTATCTACAGTGCATTGCATCAGTCCTGTTCCTGACTGTTTTCCATTCCATGACAGCAAGCTATCCAGTATTTTCTATCATCATAGTATGCTTCTATTTGTTCATCTGTATAGTCTTGAGTAGGCGCGTATATCTGTATTATTGCTATGTCAAATGGCTTTGCCTTCATTTTTATTAATATAATCCTATCATTGTATGTCAAGTGAGTATTTATATATTTTTGTAGTTCTCGTTTTATTAGTATGCCTACCCCTCTTTGGTGTTCTGTAGTGTTGCCTGAGTATATAAATGTATATTTATCGTCTTGCATGTATCCACTTTCCTTCCATCTTGTTTCTGATATGCCTAAAATATATATGTTTAATCACTCTGCTTCTATCATAAGATTTTCTAGTTTTCCCTTGTTGGTATAAGGTCCTAACATTCCATGTGGCTATTTTTATTTCGTTCCTAAAGCAGTAGTTAGAATTTCTCTCCTTGACTTTCTTTGGAATGTTACATGATGAGACTCCAATCTCTTTCACGGTGGTCTGCCATATTCGTCTTTCGTGTTCTGAATATGCCTCATGTGTACCACACACTTTGCTGTTTTCGCTTTCTGGGCCGTTGATTATTTTAAATTCTTCCGCCCCATCCACCGTCGCAGACTTTTTACATTCGGGTTGAACACACTCGGCTACCGACGACATTTTGTAGGACCATGTGCTTGCCTATCGAACCGCGAACACACGACACAAAGGAAGAATAAAGATACAACTTAAAAGTAGCTAAATAATACAACCGAAATGTAATTAAATAGAACAACTCAAATGTAACTAAATAGAACAGATCAAATGTGACTAAATAAACAACTCAAATGTGATAAATAAACAACTCAAATGTAACTAAATAGAACAACTCAAATGTAACTAAATAAAACAGCTCAAATGTGACTAAATAAAACAGTTCAAATGTAACTAAATAAAACAGTTCAAATGTAACTAAATAAAACAGCTCAAATGTAACTAAATAAAACAGTTCAAATGTAACTAAATAAAACAGCTCAAATGTAACTAAATAAAACAGTTCAAATGTAACTAAATAAAACAGTTCAAATGTAACTAAATAAAATAACTTGTAACATTTGTCAGAAACCTTAATGAACCCTTACATAACGTCTCCACATAGTGACATCATTGGACCAGTTTCTATCTTCCAGGGTCCACCTATCAGAGTGAGCTTAACAGACTTGTAAAATGAGACACGATCCTCTCATACCAGCAACTATTATTGCCTGTTGCCTATTCGCAATGACATTATCTAATCAAATATCGGATTCAGGCGACTTCGTTGTTCTTAACACGAATACAAGTCATGTCGACGGCCAGGCCAGCAAAACATCAGAACTGACAGGTAAGTATGCTACATGCGGATTTGTCATATCATGTATGTTTCTCATATGTATTAACTCAGATGTATTAACTCAAATGTATTAACTCAGATGTATTATCTCAGATGTATTAACTCAGGTGTATTTTCTCAGATATATTATCTCAGTTGCATTATCTCAGATGTATTATCTCTAATGTATTATGTCAGATATATTATATCAAATGTATTAACTCAGATGTATTAACTCAGATGTATTATCTCAGATGTATTATCTTAGATGTATTAACTCATATGTATTATCACAGATGTATTAATTCAGATGTATTACCTCTGATGTTTTATCTCACATGTATTAACTCAGATGCATTATCTCAGATGCATTATCTCAGGTGTACTATCTCTGATGTATTATCTCAGATGTATTATCTCAGATACATTATCTCATATGTATTATCTCATATGTATTATCTCAGATGTATTATCTCAGTTGTATTATCTAATATGTATTATCTCAGATGTATTATCTCAGATTTTTAAGCTAAAAAGACCAATGAGGAAGTTCTCAAAGAGGCCAACACAAAAAGGGAGCTCTTAAAAAACATCAGAAAGAAGCAATCAACATTTTTCGGGCACATCATGAGAAGAGGACAGTTGGAATACTTGGTTACAATTGGCAAAATAAAAGGAAAGAGAGATCGCGGGCGACAAAGAGAGAAAATACTGGATAGCTTGGTGTCATGGCATGGAAAACAGTCAACAACAGAACTGATACGATGCACTGTAGATTGAAGATTGTGGAAGGACATGATCACTTACGCCAACCGGTATGGCACATAATGATGATTATCTCAGATACATTATCTCATATGTATTATCTCAGATGTATTATCTCATATGTATTATCTCATATGTAATATCTCAAATGTATTATCTCAGATGAATTATCTCAGATGTATTATCTCAGATGTATTATCTCAGATGTATTATCTCAGATGGATTATCTCATATGTATTATCTCATATGTATTATCTCAAATGGATTATATATGCATTCCCCATTAAAGTAGATGTGAGTTATCAAACAATTACAACTCTTCTATTGCTAGCCCCCACCTCCCTCCCACGACTCATCTGAATGTAGCGGTGTCTCATACATCGATCAGAATCGTGTCCATGAAACCTTCCATGTTGCTTGCATTATTGCACTTGGTAATCTATCTGCTCCTGACAATTTGATTTATGTTTTCACTCTGGCACTTTCCTCTCTTTTTTTCCAATATAAATTGTTGTTCATTTATTTCTTCATTTGCAATGTTTGCCTGCTTGATAAGGCCTTGGATTTGTATCTGCATTTTCCTTTTATTCTTCAATATGTCTATTCTGATCACGTGACTGATTTTTGCCACTTCCCCTCTCATGTCTCATCGCATCTGACTCAACAGCCATCTCGCTGGAAGCTTTTGGATCTTGCTTCAGTTAAGTCTCGGTTTAATTTTATATGTTTTACCTTACTAATTTTTACTTATAATCAATTTGTATCCTCCTATATGTAGAATATGTAAAATCCTATATGTAAAATCACAGTTGAGGAAATACATCTGGAGACAGTCCAGAGCTACAACTACCTGGAACATACTATAACCAGCGATGGAAAATGCAAAATTTAAATAAACAAAAGAATAGGTATGGCAAAAAGTAATTTTAATGCCATTAAAAATATACTAACAACAAAACAAATATCAGCAGTGCTGAAACTAAGAATGGCAAAATGTTACATCTTCTCAATATTCCTGTATGGTGCAGAATCATGGACATTAGACAAGAACACAGAACAGAAAATTGAAGCTTTTGAAATGTGGATTTATAGAAGAATAGGTAGAATTGGATGGAAACAAAAGATAACAAACGATAAAGTTTTAAAACAACTGAAAATAAAAAGAGAACTACTAAATACAATTAAGACAAGACGAATGAATTTTTTGGGGCATGTTAAAAGACACAACAGTCTACTAAAAGTAATATTGGAAGGAAAAATACAAGGTAAAAGAGGCAGAGGCAGACCAAGACTAACATGGACGAGTAACATCAAAAGATGGACAAGTCATTCTATGATAGCCTGCACCATCAAAGCAAGAAACAGAGTGGAATGGCGATCCACGGTAAACAAACTTCGTTGCGGAGAAGGCACTCGATGATGACGATGATGATATGTAGAACATCTCCCTTTCGTTTTATCTTTTCATTTCGTATCGCTGTTTTTCTTTCTCCGTGATTTCTCTGTACCTCTCGTTCTAGATGTAGTAGAGTTCATTTTGACTTCGTTCTCCGTTTATGTTGTTCTCGTTTTCTGTGGAAGGCCGCATGTAGGCGGAAAAGTCACTATTTTGTTGAGTTTCCATTTTGTGAAGTTGTCACCATAACATGTATGAGTGTAATTTACACTCCACTATTTGCTTTCTCTATTATTTCACTATCTCAACTCGACTTTCTAATATTCCACTATCTCAACTCGACTTTCTAATATTCTACTATCTCAACTCGGCTCTCTAATATTACACTATTTAAACGATAGCTCTCTAATATTCCACTGTATCAGAGATAGCTCTCTAATATTCCACTATCTCAACTCGACTTTCTAATATCCCACTATCTCAACTCGACTCTCTAATATTACACTATTTCTACAATAGCTCTCTAATATTCTACTATCTCAACTCGGCTCTCTAATATTACACTATTTTAACGATAGCTCTCTAATATTCCACTGTATCAGAGATAGCTCTCTAATATTCTACTATCTCAACTCGACTTTCTAATATTCTACTATCTCAACTCGGCTCTCTAATATTACACTATTTTAACGATAGCTCTCTAATATTCCACTGTATCAGAGATAGCTCTCTAATATTCCACTGTATCAGAGATAGCTCTCTAATATTCCACTGTATCAGAGATAGCTCTCTAATATTCTACTATCTCAACTCGACTTTCTAATATCCCACTATCTCAACTCGACTCTCTAATATTACATTATTTCTACAATAGCTCTCTAATATTCCACAGTATCAGAGATAGCTCTCTACTATTCTACTATCTCAACTCGGGTCTCTAATATTACACTATTTTAACGATAGCTCTCTAATATTCCACTATCTCAACTCGATTCTCTAATATCCCACTATCTCAACTCGGCTCTCTAATATCCCACTATCTCAACTCGGCTCTCTAATATTACACTATTTTAACGATAGCTCTCTAATATTCCACTGTATCAGAGATAGCTCTCTAATATTCTACTATCTCAAATCGACTTTCTAATATTCTGCTATCTCAACTCGGCTCTCTAAAATTACACTATTTTAACGATAGCTCTCTAATATTCCACTATCTCAACTCGACTCTCTAATATCCCACTATCTCAACTCGGCTCTCTAATATTACACTATTTTAACGATAGCTCTCAAATATTCCACTGTATCAGAGATAGCTCTCTAATATTCTACTATCTCAACTCGACTTTCTAATATTCTACTATCTCAACTCGGCTCTCTAATATTACACTATTTTAACGATAGCTCTCTAATATTCCACTGTATCAGAGATAGCTCGCTAATATTTCAGTATCTTAACTAGACTCTAATATTTCACTATCTCAACGATAGTTCTCTAATATATAACTATTTCAACTAGACTCTAATATTTCACTATCTCAAAAATAGCTCACTAATATTTCACTATCTCAACTAGACTCTAATATTCCAGTATCTCAACTCGACTCTCTAATATTTCACTATCTCAAAAAAGCTCTATAATATTTTACTATCTCAAAAATAGCTCTCTAATATTTCACTATCTCAAAAAAGCTCTATAATATTTTACTATCTCAAAAATAGCTCTCTAATATTTCACTATCTCAAAAATAGCTCACTAATATTCCAGTATCTTAACTCGACTCTCTAATATTCCAGTATCTTAACTCGACTCTCTAATATTTATCATCATCCTCATGTGCCGTACTGGTTGGCTGGCAATCATGTCCCTCCACAATCTTCTATCTACAGTGCATCGTATCAGTTCTGTTGTTGACTGTTTTCCATGCCATGACACCAAGCTATCCAGTATTTTCTCTTTGTCGTCCGCGATCTCTCTTTCCTTTTATTTTGCCAGTTGTAACCAAGTATTCCAACTTTCCTCTTCTCATAATGTAGCCAAAAAATGTTGATTACTACTTTCTGATGTTTTTTAAGAGCTCCCTTTTTGTGTTGGCCTCTTTGAGAACTTCCTCATTGGTCTTTTTAGCTGTACAGGGAACTTTCAACATTCTTCTGAGAAATCCCATCTCTGTGGCCTCTAACCGTCTTTTCATTTGTTTGTCTATTGTCCATGATTCACTTCAATAGGTCAGAATTGGTTCTATATAGCATCGATGAACTCTCTTTCTCATTGTTATTGACATAGATTTGTTGCATAAGATATTTTTCATTTTCTGAAATGCTATTTTGGCCTGAGCTATTCTGCTTTTTATTTCTGTGATGCATCTTCCATCTGATGTTATCACTGTGCCCAAGTATTTCAAACGTTGTACTTGTTTCAGATTTTTCTTGTTTATTTTTATGCTGCATGATGGTGATGAAAGAGAGCTGTTATGTTTCTTCGATATAACCATTACTTCTGTTTTCTTACTATTCAGTCTGAGACCTTTCTTTTACTATTATATCTATCATTTTTGGTGCTCATTCTCTGTCTCTGTTATTAAGATTGTGCCATCCGCATATCGTAAATTATTTATGTTGTGACCGTTGACTTCAATTCCTTTTTTGTCTACTATTGATCTCATACTATGTTCGCTATAAAGTGAAAACAAATCCGGTGACAGAACACAGCCTTGTCTGACTCCTTGTTTTATAAATTGAAATTGTCCTGTTTGGTTACTAATTCGTATAGCTGCTGTTTATTGCCAGTACATGTTTTCTTATGATTCACAGATCATTGCCATCAATGTTTAATTTCTCCAGCATATTGATTATTTCCACGTGCTTTACTTTGTTAAATGCTTTCGTGTAGTCTATAAAGCACACATATAGATTTTTCTTTTCCTTTATAGATCTTTCTATCAATGTTCTTAAGATGTATATCGCATTATTGGTGCCCTTTCCTTCCACAAATCCACATTGTTCCTCGCTTATTTCTGGTTTTATTTTGTTCCTTACACGTCTCATGATTATTCTTAGTAATATTTTAGTTGTAGCCGTGTGTTAAAGAGGTTGTTGTAGCCGTGTGTTAAAGAGAGCTGTTGTAGCCGTGTGTTAAAGGACCCTGTTGTAGCCGTGTGTTAAAGGACCCTGTTATAGCCGAGTGATAAAGAGAGCTGTTGTAGCCGTGTGTTAAAGGACCCTGTTGTAGCCGTGTGTTAAAGGACTCTGTTGTAGCCGTGTTAAAAAGAGAGCTGTTGTAGCCGTGTGTTTAAGACGCTGTTGTAGCCGTGTGTTAAAGAGAGCTGTTGTATCCGTGTGTTAAAGAGAGCTGTTGTAGCCGTGTGTTAAAGGACGCTGTTGTAGCCGTGTGATAAAGAGAGCTGTTGTAGCCGTGTGTTTAAGACGCTGTTGTAGCCGTGTGTTAAAGAGAGCTGTTGTAGCCGTGTGTTAAAGGACCCTGTTGTAGCCGTGTGTTAAAGGACCCTGTTGTAGCCGTGTGATAAAGAGAGCTGTTGTAGCCGTGTGTTTAAGACGCTGTTGTAGCCGTGTGTTAAAGAGAGCTGTTGTATCCGTGTGTTAAAGAGAGCTGTTGTAGCCGTGTGTTAAAGGACGCTGTTGTAGCCGTGTGATAAAGAGAGCTGTTGTAGCCGTGTGTTAAAGAGAGCTGTTGTAGCCGTGTGTTAAAGAGAGCTGTTGTAGCCGTGTGTTAAAGAGAGCTGTTGTAGCCGTGTGTTAAAGAGAGCTGTTGTAGCCGTGTGTTAAAGGACGCTGTTGTAGCCGTGTGATAAAGAGAGCTGTTGTAGCCGTGTGTTAAAGAGAGCTGTTGTAGCCGTGTGTTAAAGGACCCTGTTGTAGCCGTGTGATAAAGAGAGCTGTTGTAGCCGTGTGTTAAAGACGCTGTTGCAGCCGTGTGTTAAAGAGAGCTGTTGTAGCCGTGTGTTAAAGACGCTGTTGTAGCCGTGTGTTAAAGAGAGCTGTTGTATCCGTGTGTTAAAGTGAGCTGTTGTAGCCGTGTGTTAAAGAGAGCTGTTGTAGCCGTGTGTTAAAAACGCTGTTGTAGCCGTATGTTAAAGAGACCTGTTGTAGCCGTGTGTTAAAGGACCCTGTTGTAGCCGTGTGACAAAGAGAGCTGTTGTAGCCGTGTGTTAAAGACGCTGTTGCAGCCGTGTGTTAAAGAGAGCTGTTGTAGCCGTGTGTTAAAGGACGCTGTTGTAGCCGTGTGATAAAGAGAGCTGTTGTAGCCGTGTGTTAAAGGACGCTGTTGTAGCCGTGTGTTAAAGAGAGCTGTTGTAGCCGTGTGTTAAAGGACGCTGTTGTAGCCGTGTGATAAAGAGAGTTGTTGTAGCCGTGTGTTAAAGACGCTGTTGTAGCCGTGTGTTAAAGAGAGCTGTTGTATCCGTGTGTTAAAGAGAGCTGTTGTAACCGTGTGTTAAAGACGCTGTTGTATCCGTGTGTTAAAGAGAGCTGTTGTAGCCGTGTGTTAAAGAGAGCTGTTGTAGCCGTGTGTTAAAGACGCTGTTGCAGCCGTGTGTTAAAGAGAGCTGTTGTAGCCGTGTGTTAAAGGACGCTGTTGTAGCCGTGTGATAAAGAGAGCTGTTGTAGCCGTGTCTTAAAGGACTCTGTTGTAGCCGTGTGTTAAAGAGAGCTGTTGTAGCCGTGTGTTAAAGAGAGCTGTTGTAGCCGTGTGTTAAAGAGAACTGTTGTAGCCGTGTGTTAAAGAGAACTGTTGTAGCCGTGTGTTAAAGAGAACTGTTGTAGCCGTGTGTTAAAGAGAACTGTTGTAGCCGTGTGTTAAAGAGAACTGTTGTAGCCGTGTGTTAAAGAGAGCTGTTGTAGCCGTGTGTTAAAGAGAACTGTTGTATCCGTGTGTTAAAGAGAACTGTTGTAGCCGTGTGTTAAAGAGAACTGTTGTAGCCGTGTGTTAAAGAGAACTGTTGTAGCCGTGTGTTAAAGAGAGCTGTTGTAGCCGTGTGTTAAAGAGAACTGTTGTATCCGTGTGTTAAAGAGAACTATTGTAGCCGTGTGTTAAAGAGAACTGTTTTAGCAGTGTGTTAAAGAGAGCTGTTGTAGCCGTGTGTTAAAGAGAACTGTTTTAGCAGTGTGTTAAAGAGAACTGTTTTAGCAGTGTGTTAAAGAGCATTGTTGCATGCTAAATACTGTATTATTATTTAAATGGCAAGTTTAATAGCCAAGGAGCCTTATTTGTTTACTTAAACTCATGCTATTAATGAACATGGGCAACTGGGGGATATCCGGGGTCAAATTGTGAAATCGTGGACAATCCGGGGACACAATTTTTAGGGGACAAATATCTAAATCCATGGACTTTTCCTAGAATTCAGGGACATATTGTAACCTTAATTTAAATCAAAAATATACTTTATTTTCTTCTCATGGTTTGATAAAGAACGATAAAGAATCTCCGTTTACTCTCTCTTCAGAAATATTGGTAAATCTTCATCGCAATGTTTAACGAAATTCGTATTTAGACAAATTGTAATTACTCCCAACCCTCAACTAGTTTTATTTCGCTATCCCTTTCTAAATGCATTAGAATACACAGGCAGTTTAGGCTTTGTTCAAAGTCCGGCCTGGTTTGTGCACAAGAAAAGTATGCAAAAATAAGGATTTTTAAATTCACCGTTTAATGTTGGCCAGTAGAAACTGTAAACATGTCACAAGTATCATTACGTATGTCTGTGGTTTTATATCACAAGTAAGTCAAAATAAAAACTGTTTGTTTCCAAAGAATTATTTTCATATATAACGTCATGGCAATTAAAACGATTGCTTACACAATTTAGACAATTGAAACCAAACGGTTTTAAGTTACATCATTTCGAAGAGGAGCATACGTTTTGGAACGGACTATATAAAGATTGTAGTGTGATTCTTTACCATACAAAGCATATATCTGAAAAGAAGAATGGAGAGAATAAATAGGCAGACCTAGAGAAAGATGGACAGACAACATAAAAAAACGATACAACAAAATTAAGAGATAACGATTCTTCTTCCTCCTCTTCTTCTTCTTCCTCTATCCTTCCTCTGCTGCCGTTGGCGTCGAGGGGAGAAACAATCTGCGATTCTTTGCTCTTCTGTTGGCCTCTTCTGATGTTATCCTTCCTAGTGACTCTAGTATTCCCTTTATCCATCTCTTTCTCGGTCTTCCTCTTAATCTGGCGTTTTCATAACGTTTATTCAAGGCTCTTTGAGTCATTGTTAGTTCTTTTTGTCTTGTTATGTGGCCGAACCAATTTATCTGTTGTTTCTTTAGTTTCTCCATTATATTTGGCTCTGAGCACTGTTGTGTTAGAGCCACGATAAGGGCGAGAACCTGAACTTTGAATCTTCCTTGCTACCGGAACGAGTACAAGAGGAAGTAAAGAATAAAACCGAATGAAAGATTTATAGCAGTGACCAGCTTCCTGATATCTCTCCTATTACAGCTCCCTATTTTGAGATGTCGATTTAATGAGATGTCAGTTCTTTGATGATATCTTATAACCTTTTCTTCTGTTTTCTGTGTTTTCTCATTCAACAATGTCTTTGCAATTTCCCCTGTTCTTTATCTACATCACTATTTCAGAAACTTATTTTTTATGTTTGCTATCTTTTCTATGTTCAATGATTTACCCGATACATCACACTGGCTTGTTATTATTTACAATTATTGCGCCAAAATAATAAATTTATGTTAAATGTGAATGGTATAAAAATATTTTCTTTCCTGCCATCTTGAACATTAATGGCATGAACAACATTAAATGAATTAGATCTTTCATCATCATGTGCCATACCGGTTGGCGTAGGTGATCATGTCCCTCCACAATCTTTTATCTACAGTGCATCGTATCAGATCTGTTGTTGACTGTTTTCCATGCCATGACACCAAGCTATCCAGTATTTTCTCTCTTTGTCGCCCGCGATCTCTCTTTCCTTTTATTTTGCCAGTTGTAACCAAGTATTGTTGGTGGATGGTGTTGTGGGAGCAGCCGACAAGTAGTGCCGGTTATGGTCCCCACACCGCGATGGCAGGCAGAGGATCTCATGTATAGAGACAATGGCTGCGATCTCCGACTAGTACAGTCACTGCCAAGAAGAAAGGAATGGCAAACTACTTTCTTAAATTGCCTGGAATAATCATGACAAATCACAACCTTCTATTTACAGCTAACGACGTTAATGTGGGCTTCACAGCCACCTCGTCCGGTAGGGAGCGTCATGTGCTACAGGTGACACCCGATCATCATCAAGCAACTGTATGCAAGATCAAAAATAAAGAGACACTAGCAAAAGGAACTTGGAACATTAGATCATTATTCCAGGTTGGAAAACTAGAAAACATCAGTCAAGAAATGAAGAGAATGAAATTGAACATCTTGGGACTATGTGAAATGAGATGGACAGGGGCAGGATTATTACAACGCGACAGTGGAAATGTAATTTACTCTGGGGGAACCACACACGAAAGAGGAGTAGGCATCATGTTAGATAGAGAAAGAAGCAAAACAGTGAAAGGATTTTGGCCAGTATCAGACAGAATTCTGCTAGTAAAATTGAGTGGCAGACCAATGGATATCAACATAATTCAAGTTTATGTACCAACAAGTAATAGCGAAGAAGAAGACATTTAAACTTTTTACGAGGAGTTAGAGGCTGCCATTAAACAGTGTAAATCCCAAGAAATAACTATTATATTAGGGGATTTCAATGCAAAGGTAGGAACAGCTAAAGTGCAAAATGTGACTGGGAGGGGGGGGCATGGCCTTGGCGAGACGAATGACAGAGGGGATAGATTGATAGATTGGGCAAAGACACATGAAATGATTATAGGTAACACCTGGTTCAAACAACACCCTAGGCGACATTGGACATGGCAAAGCCCAGACAAAAATGTACACAATCAAATTGATTTTATGCTGGTACAGAGAAGATTTAGGAATGGGCTAACGTCTGTTAAAACAAGGCCAGGAGCAGATTGTAATAGGGACCATGTACCAGTAGTTGGAAAGATAAGAATAAAACTGCGGAAGGCACAGAAATCACCAAGAAATATAAAATTAGAACTAGATATGCTAAGAGTAGATAAACAGATAAGTGATAAGTACAGCACGATAGTACAACATAGATATAATGCTACTGAGAAAATACAGGACATCCAGGAGCAGTGGGAAATGCTCAAACAATCGATTCAGCAAACATCAAAAGAAGTAATACCAGTGAATAAAAGAATCAACAAAAAGAAATGGATGACAGAAGAAATATTACAACTAATGGACGAAAGAAGAAAACATAAGAAAGAAGAACGAGCATACAAAATACTGCACAAAGAGATCCAAAACAAGTGCAGAGAAGTAAAGGAAGGATGGTTAAAACAGAAATGTGAAGAAATGGAAAAACAACAAAAGAAAGACCCAAAATTTATGCACAATCAGTTAAATGAATTAACAGGAAGAAAAGAAGTCAAAGTTTTAGGATGTGTGAAATCAAAGGAAGGAAATATAATAATGGGACAGGAGAAGACAATGGAAAGATGGACAGAATATATCAGTCAACTCTATGATGATGAAAGACCAGAATTAAACAATTCAAATGAAGACACAGGACCACCAATAATGCAGAGTGAAGTGGAGGGCGCAATTTAACACATGAAAAGAGGCAACGCTCCAGGTCTCGACAATATAACAATCGAAGAGATAAATGCATTAGGAGAGTTGGGAGTACAAGTCATAACAAAGTTACTCAATGACATATATAACACTGAACATATACCCGAAGATCTACTAAAATCTATCTTAGTAGCCATACCGAAGAAGTCAGGCGCCACTGATTGTGAAGACCACCGCACTATTAGTCTCATGAGCCATATGACTAAAATATTACTAAGAATAATCATGAGACGTGAAAGGAACAAAATAAAACCAGAAATAAGTGAGGAACAATGTGGATTTGTGGAAGATAGGGCACCATTAATGCAATATACATCTTAAGGACATTGATAGAAAGATCTATAGAGGTAAAGAAAGATCTATATATGTGCTTTATAGACTACACGAAAGCATTTGACAAAGTAAAGAGCACGTGGAAATAATCAATATGCTGGAGAAATTAAACATTGATGGCAAGGATCTGCGAATCATAAAAACATGTACTGGGAACAAACAGAAGCTATACGTATTAACAACCAAACATGTCAATTCCAATGTATAAAACAAGGAGTCAGACAAGGCTGTGTTCTGTCACCGGATTTGTTTTCACTTTACAGCGAATATATTATGAGATCAATAGTAGACAAAAAGGAATTGAAGTCAACGGTCACAACATAAATAATTTGCGATATGCGGATGACACAGTCTTAATAGCAGAGACAGAGAACGAACTACAAGAAATGATAGACATAATAGTAGAAGAAAGCAACAAGAAAGGTCTCAGTCTGAATAGTAAGAAAACAGAAGTAATTGTTATATCGAAGAATCAATCATCACCATCATGCAGAATAAAAATATACAAGACAAATATGAAACAAGTACAACGTTTCAAATACTTGGGCACAATAATAACATCAGATGGGAGATGCACCACAGAAATAAAAAGCAGAATAGCTCAGGCCAAAATAGCATTTCAGAAAATGAAAAATATCTTATGCAACAAATCTATGTCAATAAAAATGAGAAAGAGAGTTCATCGATGGTATATAGAGCCAATTCTGACCTATGGAAGCGAATCATGGACAGTAGACAAACAAATGAAATGACGAATAGAGGCCACAGAGATGGGATTTCTCAGAAGAATGTTGAAAGTTCCCTGGACAGCTAAAAAGACCAATGAGGAAGTTCTCAAAGAAGCCAACACAAAAAGGGAGCTCTTAAAAAACATCAGAAAGAAGCAATCAACATTTTTCAGGAACATCATGAGAAGAGGAAAGTTGGAATACTTGGTTACAACTGGCAAAATAAAAGGAAAGAGAGATCGCGGACGACAATGAGAGAAAATACTGGATAGCTTGGTGTCATGGCATGGAAAACAGTCAACAACTTGTCAAAATTGTGGAGGGGACATGATCGCCTACGCCAACCGGCAGGGTACATGATGATGATGATGATGAACCAAGTATTCCAACTTTCCTCTTCTCATGATGTGCCCGAAAAATGTTGATTGCTTCTTTCTGATGTTTTTTTAAGAGCTCCCTTTTTGTGTTGGCCTCTTTGAGAACTTCCTCATTGGTCTTTTTAGCTGTCCAGGGAACTTTCAACATTCTTCTGAGAAATCCCATCTCTGTGGCCTCTAATCGTCTTTTCATTTGTTTGTCTACTGTCCATGATTCGCTTCCATAGGTCAGAATTGGTTCTATATAGCACCGATGAACTCTCTTTCTCATTTTTATTTTGATATAGATGTGTTGCATAAGATATTTTTCATTTTCTGAAATGCTATTTTGGCTTGAGCTTTTCTGCTTTTTATTTATGTGGTGCATCTCCCATCCAATGTTATTATTGTGCCCAAGTATTAGAACTATATTTAAAAAAAATAATATATCTTTTCTTGTCTCTCTTTTTTATGTCCAATAATTTTTATACGTCCAGCCCTGATGCGACTTATGTCAAGCAGTGATGATTGCAGTTTTCAGAAAGACACATTCTGTTTTGTTACGTTATTTATTTTGATATTTTTGCTTTTCCTTCACATTTCCTAATAACTTAACCGGAATAACTTTACAACTATCTTGAATGCCCATCATCATCATCATAATCATCATCATCATCAAGTACCGTGCCTGCTGGCATAGGTAATTATGTATCTCCACATCTTTCCATCTCACCAGTTATTTATCATTTCTGTTGTTGACCTTCTGCCAAGCCATTCTCTTAAGCTGTCTGGTAAATTCTTTCTTTGCTTCCTTCTATCTCTTTGTCCCTCAATTGTCCAGTTTTTACGATATATTCCAGCTGGTCCCTTCTCGTTTCATGATAAAATAAATGATGACAGATTTTTCCTAATATTGGAAATTCGCTCTCTTTTTGCTGTGGGCTCGTTCAGAAAATGTTCATTACCCTTTTAAGCTGTCCATGGTATTCTCAATATTCTTATGTAAAACCACATTTCTACAGCCCCCGGTGATTTTCTTGTCTGTTGTTCAATTGTCCTTGATTCACATCAATGTGTTAAGACTGGCTCTACATAACATTTAAGAACTCTTTTTCTAATTTCTTCTTCTTTTCTCCTTCTTCTTCTTCTCTTCTTTCCTTCCTCATCTGCCTTTCAGCGTCGAGAGGAGATATAACTTGCGGTCTTTTGCTCTTCTGTTCGCCTCTGCTGCTGTTATGTTTCCTAGTGCTTTTAATATTCCATCGACCCATCTTTTTCGTGGTCGACCCTTGGGTCTGGTGTTCTCACAACGTTTGTTGAAGGCTCGTTGTATTGTGTTTTGTTCTTTCTGCCTTGTCACGTGGCCAAACCATTTTATCTGTTGTTTCATTATATATTCTATGGCGGGGGCTATTCCTAGCTTTTTTCTCAGTTCTTCATTTCTGATCTTATCTCTCAGACTGTTTGCTGTCATTCGTTTAACACATTTCATCTCTGTAGAGGTTATTTTCCTTATTGTTCTTGCATCTAGGGTCCAGGTCTGGCATTGGTAGCACAACGTTGGGATAAAGATTGTATTGTATAGTTCTCGTTTTGCCTCCAGAGTTATTTCCTTGTTGGACAATAGTGGTGATAACTGTCCGATGATTTGACAAGCTTTGTTGCATCTTGATTTTATCTCTGCTGTTGGAGAATTATCTTTTGTCATTAGACTTCCTAGGTATTTGAACATCTCTACTTGTTTTAGTTGTCTGTCTTCTATAGTTATGTTGATGTTCTGTTTATTTTTGGCGACATTCATGACTTCTGTTTTGTTGATGTTGATTTTCATGTTGTATTTTGTGCCTGAGATGTTGAGTTTGTGTAAGTGTTATTGTAGGTCTTCTATTGTTTCATGTATTAGTGCCTGATCGTCTGCAAATAGAAGCTCGTTGATCTCCTCTGTCTCTGATGGGTTGGCTAGCTTGCATATATGGTCCATGTTTGTAGTAAACAGTAGGGGGGATAGTACGCACCCCTGTCTTACACCTGATCTAACTTCGAAGTGGTCTGTGTAGCCTGCTGCTGTTCTTATTTCTATTGTCAAAAATGGATTGTACAGTATCTTCCTCATTTTTGTAAAGCTGCTTTTGGTTGAGCCATTCTGCATCTCACCTCTGTTGTACATCTACCATCTGACGTTGACAATGTTCCCAGATGTTTAAATTCATTTACCTGTTTTAATATTTTTCCACTTGTCTTTATTTTGCACTGCGGTGATGACGTTTTCTTTGTTGTTACCATTACTTCTGTCTTTTTGCTATTAAGGCTGAATCCTTTAAGTTTGCTTTTTTCACTATAATGTCTAACATTTCTTGTAACTCATTTTTACTAATAGCGATTAAGACTGTATCATCAGCATACCTTATTTATATTATAACCTCCTATTGTTATTCCATGCATGTCCCTTTAGGATCTTAACATAATCTCACTATATATATTTAACAAATCTGGTGACAGCACACAACCTTGTCTAACACCATGTTTTGTGGCGATTCTTGATTGTACAAATAAATTACGACGGCGGATTTCTGTTGCATTTCGTTGGTTTGTGATCGACCATTATCTCGATATAATAGTCTTAGTCCAATTGTTTACCTTACTATGTGTCTTTCAAATTAAGATAAATTGTTGCTAATTTTATTTTCCATTTTGTTTTATATTTCTCTTCAAATTAAAGGTTGCCATATAGTCGTGGAGAAGGGGCAACACGAAAGCGTTAAGTGCAAAACTTTGAGAAATGTAACAAGCATAACTTTCCAACTGTTAACTAAAGAAAATACTACAATCAACCTGTCAACTTGTAATTTCATCAACAACAATTGCAGTGATCTCTATGCACCATCCATATACCAAGGATTCATCTTTAACAACACAAATGTGGAAAAAACAATTGTTCTTAACATCAACAGAGCCAGATTAAATGAGACACAATTCATTTGTGAGGCAGATACTTACAGAGTGAATGGCATGTGTACACTTAAGGTGTATGGTAAGTATATCATTTATGTTGTAGTTTCACGTACCACTATTAGATGCGCTGCTCACGCCCGAGAAGGGAGTTCAGAATTGTAGCCTTGTATACGATTAATGAGGGCTTGGCAGTTACTATTAAAAAAAACCCACAAAACTTGACAAAGATGAGCAAGTCAAATAAAGGAAACTAAATAAATCCGTCATCCGGGAAAGATAAGGGCTCTCTGTCGAAGATATATATAACGCAAATCAGAGAAAGTCGCAATGGCAGGACAAACTCACTAACATTGAATTATGGGAAAATACCGGTCATATAGCAGTGGACATAGATATTTGACAAAGACGACGACGCTGGATAGGACACACACTGCCCAAGCCAACTGATTTTTATTACATCACAAGCTCTTTTAGAAAACAGCAGGAGAGGAGACAAAGAAAAATACAAATTGAGTAGATAGATGGAAGCAAAAATGAAGTGGATCGAGATGACATGGAACGATCTTAAAAGAATGGCAAGAAACAGAACAGCGTGGAAAATGTTTGTTGAAGACCTACCCTCCACGGGGAGCTGAAAGGTAGAAGAAGAATAATTACGTATTCCTTTATACATGAAATAATATTTTAGTAACATACAAATAGTGAATGGACAGCTTTTTGATGGGGCGCGGCCTGTGGGTAGATTCAAACTGAGATACACAAATATATGCAATGCATCCCCGGTTACAACCTCCAATTAATGATAAAAATGGGGAAAAGCTTGAAGATGATCGTAACGCATGGATATGGGATATTACAAACGGTATACTTCTCGTCTTCTTTCTTCTTTTCTCTTTTCACTGATACATAAAATGTGTTGTGGTTTATATCATTTGTCGTTCTTGAGCTGCTCGAACTGTCTGAATTAGTGATTTTCCTTTGTTGTTATATGTCTCTGTCAATGCATCTATCCATCTTCTTCTGGGTCTTCCTCCTGGTCTTTTTCCATGCATTCTCGAGAAGAACGCCCTTGATGGTGATTGGTAAGGGTTCATTCTGACCAGGTGGCCAAACCATTTAAGTTGTTGTTGTAGGACTTCCGGTGTGTGACTGTGCTGGCAAACACGAGGCAATTTTCGATGGGAGTCAAATTTAAGTTATAAGTGAATTTCAATGACCGCAGTAAAAGAAATTCAACGGAATACTGACTTTTGTTAATGGGATTCAGTCATAAGTAGGATGAAAAGAGACGTAGGGAGGAAGACGCAAATTCCCCAGACATAAAACTGCCTTCTTCGTTCTGCAGATCTATTATTCCAATATCGGTAAGATCTTGAGAGAGCCTGCTCGACAAAACAACGTCGGGTAGTTATTATTGCTGACTAGCATCAGCCTGTCTCCAACCTCAGTGGGGATACAGAAGGCCACATACAAGTTAACTGTGAACTAGTTGTCTGCTCCTTATGGTGAGGACCCATCCTAGATCCCAAGTAAATTAGAATTCCATAAAATGAAGAAAAAAAACAGGAAAAGTTTATAAACTGTCATTAACATTTCCTCAGACACGAACTAGTTGTGGTACATTTAGACAGACTTTGAGAAGTAACCACTGACAAGACAGGCTGTACTCATGCTCAGTGATCAAATATCAAACAAAATGTGAGAAGTAACCACTGACAAGACATGCTGTACTCATGTTCACTGATCAAATATCAAACAAAATCTGAGAAGTAACCACTGACAAGACAGACTGTACTCATGCTCAGTGATCAAATATCAAACAAAATCAAACTTTCCAATCAAACATTTTAAATGAAGAGACAAAAGTCTGATAATAGCTGTGATGGCTGGGTGAACCCAGAAGCCGTCTCTTGTCCTTTGTAGTCCAGTTCACTTACCACTGCGATATCGCCGCTCCCACTGAAGAGCGTGCTGAAGCTAAATTTCTTGACTTGCTTGGATGAGGCAAAGTCATTGATTTCTTTCTGATAAACCTGTAATAGGAGAGTGATTTAAAGTACATCATGAAAGCAAAGCAGACCAGTACAGGAATTGTAACACTTTCAGCTATCTACAGTACTGAGCTATTGCAACTACTCTGTAACAGCAGCACACTGCAAGTTATTGTATGCTTATTCTACAAGGACGTGCACACTTTTGTTGTGCGGTTACATTAGTGAAACTAGATTCTTGTATTAAAATATTATTACATTTTCCAGCTGTGATCACTGGTCAACTTTGTTGTTTCCTACAATCAACTTCCGGTTGGCTTACCACGGCAACAGCCGGGGTTCGTAATCCTGGCGAGGACACCTGGGTTTTACTAATTCCCTAAAAATTAGTAGGAGCCGCGATAGCTCAGTGGTTAGTGAACTGGACTACTACGGACAAGGGGTAGGGTTCGATCCCAACCGACGGCTCCGGGTTCACCCAGCCTTAAATGGGTACCGGATTTTTTCTGGGAAAGTAAAAGCAGCACGGGCGTAATACCGACCACATTACCCCAAAAATCATGTGCTGAAGGTCTGTAAAATATAGGGTCACTAACACCATATTTCCCTATACGCCACTTGGCGTGACGGGGGGTACTTACTTTTACAATCAACTTCAGTTGTTTCCCTTCATGTTTTTATCACCAACAAACACCACAACACTCATATCTGGAAATATTTTACAACCGTGAAATGGAAGCTACAGAGATTGTTTCTACACTGATTGTGTCAAGCAAGAAGTAAGTGCTACGTTCTCCATCAATCAGAGAATATTTCCAAGGTGTCTCCAATAAACACTTCATGATCACGATCACAATCTTCTACAACTTTTATAACGTCCAGTAATAGTTTCATTTTTACATTCTGCTGGATCTTTGCGTGATTGTGTTACTTCAATTGACAGGTATTGAGGTCTTCTGCTTTCAGCTCCGTGTGGAGTATAGTTCTTCAACAAACACTTTCCAAGCCGTTCTGCTTCATTTTTAATTACAAAACAATTATTCTATGTATCCAGGTAACTCGGTAAAAATAGTTGGGTACGCTTCTATTTGATGGTTGAGTTTTTAGTTTGCTCCCTTTCTAATCAGAAAGATCCGAGATCGATTCCCAGAAGTGACGGATATTTTTTGTTTTGATCGACTAGGCCTAGGGGTTCATCCAGCCTCTAAAATTTGTTACCAGTATTTTTTTTTCTGGAAAATGAAAGTAGCTTGGCATGATCCATAGCACATCACCCAAATATGTGCCGAGGTCATGGGAAGTATGGTCACTGAAACAACATTCTCAATACGACTAGTAAGGCGTGGAAAGAGCCTATACTTTTGCCTCTGACTTCAAAGCAAGGCAACGTCAATTAGACAAGAAAACCTAACAGAAAATTGAAGCCTTTCAAATGTGGATTTATAGAAGGACAATAAGTATTGGATGGAAAGAAAAGAAAACAAACCATGAAGTTTTAAAGCAACTAAATATAAAATAAGGCTACTAACGCAATTTAAATAAGACAAATGAGATTTGTAGTGCATGTTAAAAGACACAGAAGTCTACTAAAATAATCTTGGAAAGGAAAATACAAGGTAAAAGAGGCAGAGGTAGATTAAGACTAACATGGACGATTAACATCAAAAGATGGAGAAGTCAGCCTTTGACAACCTCAACATTCAAAAAATAAAAGAGAGAGGAAAGCGCTCCATAGAAGCCAACCTTCGATGGGGAGACGGCACTCAATAATGATGATAATGAATCAACAAAACAATTAAATTAAGTATGTATATTATGCAGAGATAAAAAAAAAAAGTAAAGTACCCCCGTCACGCCAAGTGGCGTATAGGGAAATATGGTGTTAGTGACCCTATATTTTACATACCTTCAGCACATGATTTTTGGGGTAATGTGGTCGGATTACGCCCGTGCTGCTTTACTTTCCCAGAAAAAAATCAGGTACCCATTTAAGGCTGGGTGAACCCGGAAGCCGTCGGTTGGGATCGAACCCTACCCCTTGTCCTTTGTAATCCAGTTCACTAACCACTGAGCTATCGTGGCTCCCTATTATGCAGAGATGCTTTAAATAAAATAATTGAAACACATTGGCATCAGTATACTATAGCAACGTTTATACATACACTTTCAAAAGAGATGCTGAATATTCTAAATTAAATTAGCTCGAAAGCATAAGTTAAATCATGCGCGCTGTCATTATATGGGGAAACAAATCGTAGAATACCGATGTGACGTCAAATATGCAGCCAGCAGACTTTCATACTCCAGTCAGCTTTGATCAGAGATGTGTTTATGTGGTGCCTCCTGCAGGAGGTTGTGTGATGATGACGCATCAACTCTCAACGGAGAAAGGAAGAGGTAGAGAAGAGGGTTGGGGAATACAATCATGAAAGTACAGAATTGATAGATTAAGTACAGTCATCATCATGTGTCGTACCGGTTGGCGTTGGTGATCATGTCCATCCACAATCTTCTATCTACAGTGCATCGTATCAGTTCTGTTGTTGACTGTTTTCCATGCCATGACTCCAAGCTATCCAGTATTTTATCTCTTTGTCGTCCGCGATCTCTCTTACCTTTTATTTTGCCAGTTGTAACCAAGTATTCCAACTTTCCTCTTCTCATGATGTGTCCAAAAAATGTTGATTGCTTCTTTCTGATATTTTTTTTAAGAGCTCCCTTTCATTTTTTAAAATACAGTATGTAAAGGTAAATGTAAAGGTAAAGTACGAGACTTGAATCGAGTCTAAGTTCGCGAGATTTTCACCATATGTGCTCGACCGCCTATCCAGCGGTTGAGTCGACTGCCGGGGTATGTTTTTTTTTTCCAACCACGAGTACAATTCACATTACTCCCAGCGGGAATCGAACTCGGGTTGTCCGAACGTCGATAGTCAAGTCGGGTGGTTTTCCCAACCAGGTTACCAAGTCCCCTTTGATAGAATATATACACACATAAACATGTATATCTCCACACATATGCACATATTCAAACTGCTTTGTTACCTTATTAAACAAAAAATAATAGGATGTTTACATGTGTTATAGTAGCCACAGAATATTTAATGACATAGTTCACAAGGGCATATTATAAATTAATTATTAGTTCTCACAACGTTACTTACGAACTTGTTATAAGGAATATATGAAGCACATATTGAAATCTTGAATCACAATTTTACAACTAATTCATATGTCATAATTTACTTGTGTGTCTTACTATAGCTCAACTAATTGCTTAAGTCACTGATATCTTTACTATTATCTAGTCTGTTCCTTAATAATTTGTCAACTAACTTCGAAATACAAACTTGAAGATTCCTACTTTCTCTGACTACATTGCGGAGCTGACTTACTATTCTACCTTGCGGGCCTAACTTGTCTTAAAACCTATCGTGTCGAAGTTTAAATACCTCAATATCACTTGGTGTGTGGAATTTCTTCAGCCAATGAAATTGTCGCAAAGTGACAATTTGCAACCCTTGAGCCATCACTTCCAACAACCGTGATTCCACCGCCAAATTTCTTCTCAGCATTGTGACCCAAAGTTCAACTTATGTCCAAGACTTGACAAAATTGATTTGTTTTCGTGTCTTCTCTATAACCTCTGGTGAGTCTTGACCTCTCTTTAGTTTAAAAATAATTATTACTTCATGACTTTGACCTGTCCTGATAGCTGTTTACCGGACAGTAAAGTCATGCACTTAAATCATGCGCTGATTGTCCTGCGCTTATTCTCACTTCCACAACCTGCTGCGTGGAAATTTCCATTTTCTAAACTTATTATGTCCATTACTATCATGGACCTTTTCTTCCTCCCCACTTTCTGTGTGTTCACTACTCCCTATGAATTTTCCATTCCTACAACATGTTATTCTGTCACTAACTACTGGTGTTTGCTATCATATGTTACTGCTATAGTCTATTAAGAAGTGGGTAACGGATAAGTTACCTGCCCCGTACTTTAAATAACCTTTACTGTCACACATGGAAGTTGATGAAGATATTATTATATAAAATTATCACTTATAACTTTACTTTACTTCTCAATCGCTATAATACGTTCTGAATTTTAAAATATAATTTTTTTTTTTTTTTCAAATTTTCAAAATGCTTTATGCTATACTAGACTATATGCACGCATATATATATATATATATATATATATATATATATATATATATATATACACACAAACACATTTACGTTGTACTTGTTCATTATATGCATGTTAATAATGTAAACATATATTTATTGACAGCGTGGCCAACAAAACCAAGATGTACACAGACACTAACCAGTACCTATGTGGACTTCATTTGCACAACGGATAATGTATACCCAGGCATCACTTATATAATTCACAGAAGAAATGTTGGTGTTATTTTCATCACATTTATATCACATTCATATGTTAGCACTGGCATCACATAGGAATTGAATCATACGTTTTGCTCTTTTACTCTTGTTTGTCGGTTTGTATTCTTTAAGAAGTTAATGCTAGTGCAATGCGTATCGTGGTTTCTGATGTTACGTCTTCAACTCTGAACACTTTGTGGCCTAGGTAGGTACAATTTACAACATTTTCCTGCCTAGGTAGGTACAATTTACAACATTTTGCTGCCTAGGTAGGTACAATTTACAACATTTCGCTGCTAGTAGGTACAATTTACAACATTTCGCTGCCTAGGTAGGTACAATTTACAACACTTTGCTGCCTAGGTAGGTACAATTTACAACATTTTGCTGCCTAGGTAGGTACAATTTACAACATTTTGCTGCCTGGTAGGTACAATTTACAACATTTTGGGTAACATTTCATTGTTAATTGTTATATCAGAGATTGTGTAGGTAATATCCAGGACTTCGTTTTGGTCTTATTGATCTGCAGACCTTTTTTGACCAGAAATGTTGTAGATTAGTTTTGTTCTTTTTTTCTCGAGCAACAGAGTATGTTGTACAATAAAACAGGGAAACCAAAATTACAACAATTTGTAAACAACTGTTTTATCATATTTCTGAATATCAAATCATGGATGACGTGATTTTTTTATAAATAAAGCTCTGGGTAAGAACAAAACAAGAGTCAATCGATCAATAGATTATGAATAGGAAACAGAAATGAATTATACATACACTATGAACACCTGAGTGAAATAAACAAAAGAATAGGTATGGCAAAAAGTAATTTTAATGCCATGAAAAATATACTAACAACAAAACAAATATCAGCAGGGCTGAAACTAAGAATGGCAAAATGTTACGTTTTCTCAATATTCCTGTATGGTGCAGAAACATGGACATTAGACAAGAACACAGAACAGAAAATTTAAGCCTTTGAAATGTGGATTTATAGAAGAATAGGTAGAATTGGATGGAAACAAAAGATAACAAACGATGAAGTTTTAAAACAACTGAAAATAAAAAGAGAACTACTAAATACAATCAAAACAAGACAAATGAAATTTGTGGGGCATGTTAAAAGACACAACAGCCTACTAAAAGTAATATTGGAAGGAAAAATACAAGGTAAAAGAGGCAGAGGCAGTCCAAGACTAACATGGACGAGTAACATCAAAAGATGGACAAGTCAATCTATGTCAGCCTGCACCATCAAAGCAAGAAACAGAGTAGAATGGCGATCCATGGTAGCCAACCTTCGTTGCGGAGAAGGCACGCGATGATGATGATGATGAAAACTTGATGCCATCAAATGCAAATTAAGCACTGGCAGTGAAGCCCACAGGAAAGAGAAAGGCAGGTTAGCCAAGGAATACATTGAGAAGTCATGGAAACCCTAAAGAACATTGGAGAGAAGTAGAGAAAATGTTCAATAATAGGACCTTGTTGGTAGTCTAAGATAAAAAGAGGATTCTGAAGGGCTTTGATTTCTTTCATGCAATATCATTTTAATCATTATTTGTCCCATTATATCATGGCAAATAACAATCTAAACATATTTATCAATATCATCATTAAGTACCGTCTTTGCATCGGAGGTTGGTTACAATGGGGGACCATTCTACCTCTTGTTTTGATAGTGCAGGTTGTCATTGGTTGTCATAGGCTATATCGTCATGTTAGCCTTGATCTTCCTTTGGTTCTTTTATATTATATTTTCCCTTACAAGATTACTTTTAGTTGTCTTTTCCCTTGCTTAATTTTTTTAAGACTTCATCATTTCTTTTATCTTCTTTCCCACAATTCTTCCTATTCTTCTATATATCACATCTAAAGGCTTCAATGCTCTGTTCTGTTTTCTTGTATACTGTCCTTGTTTCTGCACCATACAGGAATGTTGAGAAGATATAACATTTTGCTATTCTAAGTTTTAGCCATCGTGTTATTTGTTTTGATTATAGTATATTTTTCATGACATTAAAATTACTTTTAGTCATACCTTTTTTTGTTTGTTTATTATTTTTTTTTAAAGTTTTGTTAAGTTTAACATTTTCAATCACCGGTTATAGTAATGACCAACATAGTTGTAACTTTGGACTGTCTCCAGATCTATTCATTCAACTTCGATATCCTCTTGTTGTCTTCGAGTATTATCTTTGTTTTTGATCATCTTTTCAGTCTTTTTAATATTCAAATTTAATCCATATATTTTTGTCAATATAATATTATGAAAGGCATGCTTTACTACTTGCTTTCCCTCTTTCAGACTGAGATTCATCAAGAAGACATTGATTGGTCTTACACAAACTGTAGTGATATGATCTACGGTAGCGGAACAGAGGGCGACTACTTTGCTACGTGTAGATTCCGAGTTCCAATGAAGCGTATGGTCCCTGAGAGTTATATCTATTTAGAAACGACTCCCTTTGGAATCAGCACGTTACAAGCCAACAGATCAGCAGCTGTCAGTGATGATATCAAAACCAACTTAAGTGAGGTTCATATGTTTAATCATCATCATTGAGTTAAATCTGCGGTTCAAAGGTTGGCTACCATGGCGCACCATTCCGCTCTGTCTCTTGCTTTGATGGTGCAGGTTGTCATAGGCTGACCTGTCTATCTTTTGATGTTACTCGTCCATTTTAGTCTTGGTCTGCTTCTGCCTCTTTTACTTTGTATTTCCCCTTCCAAGATTACTTTTAGTAGGCTACTTGTTCTTTTAATATTTGATTTTGTTTGAATTGTGTGTGGTTGTTCTCTTTTCAGTTTTACTTGTTTAGGACTTCATCGTTTGTTTTCCATATATTTTAGTGATGTAGTTGTACATCATTTCATGTTATTATTTAGACGAACGGTTTCAATATTTTTTGTGCAAGACAAATAAAACCATCTCATTTAGCAAATTACTTGCGTCATTAAAATAAACAAAGTGATTGTAAATACCACTACTTAATCCGATGTGCAAAGATAAGATGTTTATTTATCGTTACTTGTAGTTAATCCATGAACGTTTACTATAGTAAAACATATGCCTAATTTATTTATAAGAAATTAAATAATTTATGCGGAATTATGAGAACGATTTATTAAAAATTGATATCGATGTACATGAGATAATAACTTCTCCCCATTGTACTCTATTCTACAGTAGCTAGGGGAGAAGACTCTAACATATTATGTTGACCGGGAGAGAGTCGAAATATGGAGTCATCATCATCATGTGCCATACCGGTTGGCGTAGGCGATCATGTCCTTCCACAATCTTCTATCTACAGTGCATCGTATCAGTTCTATTGTTGACTGTTTTCCATGCCATGACACCAAGCTATCCAGTATTTTCTCTCTTTGTCGCACGCGATCTCTCTTTCCTTTTATTTTACCAGTTTTAACCAAGTATTCCAACTTTCCTCTTCTCATGATGTGCCCGAAAAATGTTGATTGTTTCTTTCTGATGTTTTTTAGAAGCTGCCTTTTTGTGTTGGCTTCTTTGAGAACTTCCTCATTGGTCTTTTTAGCTGTCCAGGGAACTTTCAACATTCTTCTGAGCAATCCCATCTCTGTGGCCTCTAATCGTCTTTTCCTTTGTTTGTCTACTGTCCATTTGCTTGTCTATTTGCTTCCATAGGTCAGAATTGGTTCTATATAGCACCGACGAACTCTCTTTCTCATTTCTATTGTCATAGATTTGTTGGATAATATATTTTTCATTTTCTGAAAAGCTATTTTGGTCTGAGCTATTCTGCTTTTTATTTTAGTGCTGCGGAAATATGGAGTAGATTATTGAATATTTGAGTTATTTGCGTGTCATCATTATTGCACTCCGAACATGTCCATAGAAGCTCAGATCCCCTTCTCTGCAACTCCCGCAGAAATAATTTTTCCCGTTTGTGGCTGTGCTCCTCAACTCCCATCTCTTTCATCCGAAGGAGTGACATGGACTCATGGTTGTTGAAGTCAGCGCCGTTCCCACTTCTCGGAAAGAATTCATGACGTCCGCCTGGACGGACGGACTTTATTATGGTCATCGAAACCTAGAAGAACAAGTATTTCCACTCACTCTATTGAGTCTGTATATATAAAGCCCAAATCGGCAATACTAACTCTTTCCGTACGTTTTGAGGGAGCCGCGATAGCTCAGTGGTTAGTGAACTGGACTACCACGGACAAGGGATAGGGTTCGATCCCAACCGACGGCTTCCGGGTTCACCCAGCCTTAAATGGGTACCGGATTTTTTTCTGGGAAAGTAAAGCAGCACGGGCGTAATACTGACCACATTACCCCAAAAATCATGTGTTGAAGGTCTGTAAAATATAGGGTCACTAACACAATATTTCCCTATACGCCACTTGGCGTGACGGGGGTACATTACTATTTTTTTTTTAACCGTACGTTTTGACGCACCACGCGCCTTGCCGATTTCAGTCATGTACGTTTAGCCGCACTTTGCATCACTCTCGATTTGATTAGTGTAAACTGTCATCCAACCATATTTTTCATAGGTCTTGTACCATCTCTGTATTGGTAAAATATGATTCCTAGTTTAATTATCTAAAACTGCATTTAATATGTTAAGTTTTAGAAAAATATAAACATAAAGATTGATATTTAGAAATAGGAAAAATGTTGTCTCTGAAATCTCTACCGGTAAATTGATTTTAAAAAAAACTACTGTACTGAAAGAGTTAAGGTGGGAAGGAGAATTCAGTCGTGTTATAACATATTGTCGTGGCGTATTCAAATGAAACTCGTCCAGTTGGTTTTATTACAAACAATGGTAGGGCACATCAGTAGGCGTTGAAGAATTAAATAAAGCAATTGTTATAAAGCAATTGTTATACAGCAATTTATTTTAAAGCAATTATTATAAAGCAATTATTATAAAACAATTGTTATGAAGAAATTGTTATAAATAAATTGCTATAAAGAAATTGTTATAAGCAATTGTTATAAAGAAATTGTTATAAAACAATTGCCAGGGTTCTGTAGAAAAAGTCGCTGAAGGCATATTAGACACGGATCACTTGCTTGGGTAAACACCGGATTCCGTTAAGAAAAATGTTTGCTCATTCAACCATTTTGTCACCGTGACCATTAGACACGGATCCCACTGCTTCGGTAGACAGCGCATCCCACTGTTTGGGTAGACAGCGGATACCACTGCTTCGGTAGACAGCGCATCCCACTGTTTGGGTAGACAGCGCATCCCACTGCTTCGGTAGAGAGCGCATCCCACTGTTTGGGTAGACAGCGGATCCAACTGCTTCGGTAGACAGCGCATCCCACTGTTTGGGTAGACAGCGCATCCCACTGATTTGTGTATACAACGAATTCCGTTCTAGAAAAATGCTTTCTCATTCAACCATTTTGTCACCGTGGCCATTAGACACGGATCCCACTGCTTCGGTAGACAGCGCATCCCACTGTTTGGGTAGACAGCAGATACCACTGCTTCGGTAGACAGCGCATCCCACTGTTTGGGTAGACAGCGGATCCAACTGCTTCGGTAGACAGCGCATCCCACTGTTTGGGTAGACAGCGCATCCCACTGCTTCGGTAGACAGCGCATCCCACTGTTTGGGTAGACAGCGGATCCAACTGCTTCGGTAGACAGCGCATCCCACTGTTTTGTGTATACAACGAATTCCGTTCTAGAAAAATGCTTTCTCATTCAACCATTCTGTCACCGTGGCCATTACCTCCGCATTGGAGTCGAAACATTGTCTCTTTAGAGATCTTTTTTAAATGCCTGAACACATTAAAGTCACGTGGTGACAGACAGGTTTTCTTCATCATTATAATTTTGCACTATTTTATTGATAATTAGAAAACTACTTATCCTCTTCATGCCGCATAATGTATTCACCTTTAATCTTGAAATAACAGGTTGTAAAGTGCTCGTAGAGAAATGGCAACCCACAAACCTTCAATGTACAACCCAAAGTCATGTAACAAGTATAACTTGGCAAATGTTGAAAGGAAATACGGTAACCAACCTCTCAACCTGTAATTTAAGGAACAACACATGCATTGATCTTTACGATCCATCTTTATACAAAGGATCCATCTTAAGCAATGGAAATGTTAAAACAATGGGCCTGAACATTACCAGGGCCAGTGTCAATGAAACACAATTCGTATGTGCTGGAGATAGCAGCACGGAGCGGGTCATGTGTAAACTTGAAGTATACGGTATGTATGTGTGTCGTAATGTTATAAAGTGTACTGTATTGTACTTTAGATATAATTATAGCACCGACTAACCGGTTGACTACTTTCTATAATGTGGAACTGCAATGAAGTCCGCGGTATCTTGAATTCTTTTCAACTAAAAAAATGAGATTAATTGTGTAAACTAAAAGTGGCAATGTCTCAGACATTATCAGGTACTAGTGTCGACACATTAATACAGACTAGGAAGCGACAACTATTATATTATATTATATTATATTATATTATATTATATTATATTATATTATATTATATTATATTATATTATATTATATTATATTATATTATATTATATTATATTATATTATATTATATTATATTATATTATATTGTATTATATTGTATTATATTGTATTATATTGTATTATATTGTATTATATTGTATTATATTGTATTATATTGTATTATATTGTATTATATTATATTATATTATATTATATTATATTATATTATATTATATTAAATTATATTAAATTATATTAAATTATATTATATTATATTATATTATATTATATTATATTATATTATATTATATTATATTATATTATATTATATTATATTATATTATATTATATTATATTATATTATATTATATTATATTATATTATATTATATTATATTATATTATATTATATTATATTATATTATATTATATTATATTATATTATATATTATATTATATTATATTATATTATATTATATTATATTATATTATATTATATTATATTATATTATATTATATTATATATTTTATTATATATAATGCCATTTTTAAATGTCTGGCTCGTTGTTAGCTAATGAGGAAAAGATTAATTAGTGAATCAAAAGAATGGTTGACATTGCCATGAATACATAAAAACAGCAGAACAGGATATGACATGTTAGTGATATTGCTACAAACCTTAGGTTCTCATGTCTATATTTTCCCCATAGCAACATATGATTGTAAAACATTGACTATCTACCTTCTTCTTCTTCTACCTTTCAGCTCCCTATGGAGCATATACCTTCAACAAACACTTTCCAAGCCGTTTTTTCTTGCCATTCTTTTAAGATCACTCATTGCCTTCACCATCATCTTCATCTCAGACTCTCATCTATCTCCTCCGAGAATCCAAATGACTTACTCTTTGTCTTTTTCTATTGAGATTTAAAAAAGGGCCTGTTGTGTAATACTCTCGGTTGGCTTCCGCAATGTGCGCTGCCATCGTCTTCGTTGTATCTCTTTATCCAATGGTATATGGCTGGTACATTTCCATAATTCTATGTTAGTGATTTTGCCCCATTTCCATCATTTTGTTCTATATAAGCCTCTATTATTGTAAGTCTGTATCTTCAGTAGTATACAAGGGTGTTTTGAGCTAGGATTTTAACATTTTGGCATGGTGCATGCTGCACGATCTCGTATCGTGCAGCACATTTTGGCATGTATCGCACAATCTCAGGTGACCTCGCCGGGTGGTCGGTCTTATCTCAAGTGCTTATCTCAAGTGGTCGGCCTCGCGGGTGGTCTTATCTCCTTATCTCAAGTGGGTGAGCGTGCTGGCTATGGAGACCAGTGGTTCTAAAACTTGTATGTCAGCGGTTCACAAAACTTGCGGGGGATGGGTCGTGTTATTATCAAGTGAGCGTGCTGGCTGTGGAGACCAGTGGTTCTAAAACTTGTAGGTGTGCTGGCTATGGAGACCAGTGGTTCTAAAACTTGTATGTCAGCGGTTCGAAAACTTGTGTGTCAGCGGTTCTAAAACTTGCGGGGGGTTTTGTATCATCAATGTTTGAGGATTAGGCAACAGGAGGCAAAAAAGGCAAAGGGGTGTGCGTGTTAGTAACCAGGTGTTAGCGATATGACACATCCACGTCGATCATCATGTGCCACCTCAGCGGTCGCTGGTCGGCGGTCGCTGGTCGTCGTCGCTGGTCGGCTCGGGCAACATCATCATGTGTAGTGATTAAATAGTGACGCTGTCTCTCTCTTATCATCATCAAGCCACACCCTCAACAACACCATCATCATCATCAAGCCACCCCCTCAACTCTCTCTCTCTCTCTCTCTCTCTCTCTCTTTCACATTCACGCTAAAGCAAAACAAAAAAGTCGCTCTATATTTCACATATATTTATTAATACAACAAATACACAACACATATGAGAAAATATATATATATTACTGTCCGATTGTTGATAATTTTAAGCGTCTGGGTTTCCTCCCTCCTGTTTTGGCGGTACTGTCTGTTTGTGTTAAATGTCTATCAAACACAGGGGCGTAGGAAGTTTCATTAGCCTTCACAAAACAACCGCCCTCCATTTTGACAAAACCTTGATCAAAGCTGGAATAGGTAATTGGTGACTCAGCTGAAACACCCGGGACATTCATAGTGGCCGCCGGATCTGTCGTCTGATTAACAAGAGCGAGGTTCCCTTGGTTAACAAAAGGAGGGGTCGTGTAGTTGATGAGATTCGGGTTAACAAGAGATGGTGTGTAGTTCTGGTGGCTAACAACAGGCAGCGTGTAGTTGAGCTGGTTAAGGAGAGGTGGCGTGTAGCTGATCTGGTGGTTAACAACAGGTGGCGTGTAGTTGAGGTTAGCATAAGCGGTTAAAATGTCTTCTCGCATATCAACTAAAGCGATAAATTCCTCTCTCGATAGTGTTATCCCAGTTCGGGTAGGAAACTTAAAAAAACTCTCACCGCTATATGTCCTTATATTTATCAACGGTCTGTTACGAAAAACACAAACCGAGACTGCCTTAACGCCATCTTTAGACAACGGAACTACAGTCTCATTTCCGCGTGACATAAATATGCGCTGATCACTGGCATCAAACGAAATTGGCGTATTCAAGCTACACGACTCCATAGTCAAAGCAAAAACAAACACAAGCCACCTGGCAACAGACGCTGGTTATCTATGTGTGTGTACACTGCTCGGCTGGGGGTTTTTATACCTGCTACGTTTATCGTATCGAGGACCGTCTATTTATAGTAGCTAACGCAATATGTTATCAGGCGAGGTAATATGTTATCAGACGAGGTAATACGTTATCAGTCGTGTTGCGACATGTTCCGTGACTTCGGGAAGGGTCCAAACAGGGTGATAGGTGCGAAATATGAGGTGTGTGTAAAATAATTTTATATAGGATGTGGTTTTTTTAAAATAAGTGTTAATTGAAGAAGTGAAACCTGGCGGGCTGACCTAAAATCACTCCTTGTTATTTTTGTGGGTGGTATAATCACTAAAGTTGGTAGCACTTGTGAGGATGGATCCCCGATGGAATCATCCTTTCACAGCTCTGATAGCCGGTCCTACCGGGTGTGGGAAAACGGTATTTGTGCAAAAGTTTATACAGAACCTTCACGAGTTAGCTGTCCCCGTACCGGAGGAAGTTATATGGTGTTATGCGGAATGGCAACCGATATACGAGACTATGAGGTCAGTGAGATTTATCGAGGGTCTACCAGACGTCGATAAATTGGAAGGTGGTAAGAAGAGAAGACTGATCGTCATCGATGACTTGATGTCTGAGACGGACGAGAGGGTAACAAAATTATTCACCAAAGGTAGTCATAACAGAGATATTAGTGTGATGTACATTGTTCAAAACCTATTTGGAAAAAATAAAGAACATCGAACCATAAGTCTCAATACGCACTATTTAGTCCTTTTCAAGAACCCGAGAGATGGGAGTCAAATTATAAATCTGGCCAAACAAATGTACCCAGGACAGGCGGGGTACCTCCAAGATAGTTTTAAGGACGCGACAGCGTCTCCTCACGGTTATTTGCTGATCGATCTTCGTCAGAACACACCTGATAATCTTAGGGTGAGAACAAAAATATTCCCAGGGGAGAGACAAATCGTCTACGTACCAAAGTAGAGAATCATGTGTGAAGAATCACTTAGACGGTACGGTGAAATATTGAAATGTATGCGCGCCGCCTCGCCGAGCGGTTTAGAACCATATTAAAAACAGCCTCTCCCAAACTCATTAACTTTTTGTGCGAGTGTTGTCATAACATATTAAAAGGTAATGTTAGACTCACTCAGCGACAGAAGTGCGAGCTACGTCGACACAAGCACAAGTTGAGACTTCTCACTAAAAAGAAACCGAATCTTAAGCGGCGAAAAGAGATTCTACAAACCGGTGGGTTCATAGGGGCTTTGCTCCGTCCTATATTGAGTATTCTCGGGGGCGTACTAGGTGCGTAACAATCGCCAAAAAAATTATATTGATGGATCCTCGATTCCTCGAGGGTCTTACACAGACTACTAGCACGTCGTATAGCCCACCCGAGGCGATCGGTGACAACTTGAGAGATTTAGATGATGAAATGCAACGTATCCTATTCCGAGATGATTTAGCACCCGCCGATAAGGCCAGAGTGTACCAACATGCCCTGCATCAATATTTAACTAGATTGGAGCAGTATAAACGTCGCTCATTGGGTTCGGTCGATCTCATTCAACACAACACGACGACAGAAAAAACACATTCCCCACCACCACCACCACCAATCGAAGTATCACCAGCGCAGACCAAGACACCCTCAACACCACCAGCAGCCGAAACCCCAAAGCTAGGTAATGAAACCACTCCACCCGTAACCACGTATAAACTGAGACCTAAAAAAAGAAAGAGCGGAATCCCAACACCAAAATGGGAACGGTGGAGAAAATATTGAGACGTCGTTACTTTGATCCTAGTCGACCAGGGGCTTATAGTGGTGCAACGGCCCTGCAACGTAAAACCAAACTGGTACTCGCAAAGATCAAACAATGGTTGAGTCATCAGGATACCTATACCCTTCATAAACCAAATCGTCGCAGATTTGAAAGGCGTCCCATTATAACGAGTGGCCCCCAACAGCAATATCAGGCAGACCTAATTGATTTGAGACATTTGAAAAACCACAACGACGGCTATTCCTATTTGGTTTCTTGCGTGGACGTTTTCAGTAACTTCGCGTGGTCTGTACCGATACGAACCAAAACGGGGAAATCCTTAGTGGAAGCAGTCGGAAAGATATTTCGCGATGGGAAACCCGCGAGTTTTCAAACGGATAAGGGGTCAGAGTTTCTGAATAGAACATTTCAGAAATTCCTCGCTGATAACAACGTTCACTTTTTCACTACGCAGAACGAAGTATTAAGGCCGCCGTGGTAGAACGCTTTAATAGGACTCTCAAACAACGGATGTGGCGATATTTCACGAAATCCAATAAGCTGTCTTATGTCCGAGTCCTACCCGCCCTACTTCGAAGTTATAACCATTCGTATCACAGAAGTATAAAAATGGCACCGGTCGACGTCAACTCAAACAATCACGAACAGGTATGGAACACGTTGTATAATAACAAACGCAACTTAAAATTTCATAGACCCCCGTATAAGCCCGGTGATCGAGTTAGACTGGTCCTGGGCAGAGCCAATTTTAAAAAGGGTTATGCCCCGGCTTGGACGGAGGAACTGTTTTCCATCAGTCGCGTAAATGAAACAAACCCCGTAACATATGTGTTGAAAGACGATAAGGGTGATGAGATAGAAGGGTCATTCTACACACCGGAAATTCAAAAAGTTGGAGACAAGCACGAGTACAGAATCGAGAGTATCATAACCGAGCGACGCACATCATTCGGGCGAAGAGAGAGTTTAGTCAAATGGTTCGGGTACGATTCCTCATTTAACACTTGGATACCGTCCAAGGACATTGTCAGGTACAAAAACTAGAGATGAGAGCAGAAGAAGACGAAGAAGTGGAAACTTTTGGCGGAGAGCCCGATTTGCGAGCCGTAAACTCGGGAGTGAGGATAGAGAGCGAACCACGCAGGGGATCGGTGTTTGGGAAACTATCCCCTTATTTAGAACTTGTCTTTATTTGTCAAGTGGTAGTTATATATACCGTTGTCGCGGTTTCGCTGTTCAATCTGACCACCGAAAAGTCAGACGCCAAGGAGGGAAAACTGTGGATAGCCCTACTGACCAGCTGTTTGGGTTACATGCTACCGAATCCAAACTTGGAGAGGCGACGGTGAAACGAGTAAAAAAAATGAGTTTTTATGTCACCCTACCCAGCAATGCATCTATGGACCTTTTTAAGGATAATAGCCCCGGCCACTTTTTCGTTAAACTCCCTCAGACCATTGACATTTCGGCGCAGTATGAGATCGCACTGGTGGAGATACAGTTTCCGCTAAATTATTTCAATGTAATAGAGGGTGATGTCTGGATTCGATACGAATCTCTCGCTAACGACGATATTTGCGACGCTAGATTTTATTTCAACGTGACATTGGAGCCTGGGTTATACACGAAACCCGATGCGTTCATCGGCGCGTTGAATGCCTCGATCATAAAAGCGGAGGATGAGTCGAACGGGGATGCGAAAGGGAAGAAAATGAGATTCATTTACGCAAAAGAGGTGAATAAAGCCATCTTGAAACTTTACGAAAAAGGAGTCAGTGTTACCATAAGCGACACTTTGAAAAACATGTTAGCCTTCCCCACGACCACAATATCAGACACGGCTCCCGATATCTTCAGCGTGGGGGTAATGGACTTGGAAAGTGTTGCGAGGAATGTCTACGTCTACTGCGATCTCGTTTCCCCCAGACCGGTCGGGGATGTGATGGTACCTCTCCTAAGGAGCGTGCCTGTTCTCAATAGAAATCACACCTCGGTGTTTCAGATCTACGATAAGCCTCACTACCTACCCCTGAGTAGATTTTCCTTCGATACCGTCGAGATCCTTTTAGCCAACGAACACGGAAAACCATTCCATTCACCAGCGGAACGTCGGTGCTAACGGTACACTTTCGAGTGAAGAAACATCTCGAGCTGGTATAATGGTGAGACACACCCCCTTCATCGCGATGTTGAGTTATACGAAGACTTTTACTGTTGTCAGGCGGGTGATGGGATGCCCGTGTTTATAGGAGGTCGAAGTCAGAGCGGTCGAGGAATCGGTAGTTTCTTCGGTGGAATCGGGAGGGCTATTTTACCCTGGTTAAAAACCGGCGGTAAGGCCTTGCTCAGAGAAGGATTGGGGACCGGTCTGCAGGTCGCACAGGACGCATTAGCCGGGAAAAATGTCGGTGAAGCTTTCAAAGACCGAGCTAAGGAGGCCGGTCAGCGGTTGCTACACGGGGCCGTAGACCACCTGCTTGATAACAACCAATCAGGAAGTGGTTTACGACAAATCAGAAAGCGAGTTATGAAGTTACCCCCGCCGGGAGAACCGGTTACGAAGATGATAAAATCGACAGCTAGACAGGTCCCCCTTCATTCTGTGTACAACCAGAAGAAGAAGAAGAAGACGAGGGTGGCAAAGGATATTTTCGACTAATAATGTCCCTCGTTCACCCCAAATCGTGCGAATGTCTTCACTCTGGTTTGGATTTATTTAGCGTTCCACCCACGCAGACATCTCTAGACTCTGGCCAGTTTATTGAATTTCGTCCGATCGCAGCCTTGTCGCATAGCGCACCGATAGAGTTTTTCATTTCTGGAAACAGCGAGGAGTATCTAGATCTTTTCAACACGTTTTTGCAGCTGCGGGTCAAGATCACCCTCCCGAATGGTGATAGTGTACCACCCGATGCTGAGGTAGGACCGGTCAACAATTACCTTCACAGTCTATTTTCACAAGTCGACGTATCGTTAAACGACACGTTGGTTACACCGTCGGAGAATACCTATCCTTTTAGAGCGGTGTTTGAGGCTACGCTAAACTACGGGGAGGATGCGAAAACGGGATACTTGACGGCCGCTCTGTTCTACAAAGACACAGCTGGCCACCATGACGATTTGAAAGAAAATGAGGGTTTTAAAACACGGCGCGATTTGACTTCGGGTAGTAAAGAGGTTGCAATGATGGGTCGTTTGCACTCTGATGTCTTTGTGCAGGATCGTTACATGTTAAACAGAGTCGATGTGAAGATAAAACTCACGCCCTCGAAGGATGTGTTCAGCCTCATGACTCACGATATGTCTGCGGGTTACAAGAGTGTTATCACCTACGCCGCGCTCGTGGTCAGGAAAGCTAAGCTAAACCCCACGATTTCTCTGGCTCACGAAAAGGCTCTCTTGAGCGGGAATGCTCGGTACCCGATCAAGAGGGTTACCATCAAGACATTTTCCATCGCTAGCGGGATGTTCTCCCACAGTTAAGACAATTTATTTTTGTCTCAAACACCGACCCGTGTAGTGATAGGTCTGATTACGGCCAGTGCGTTTAATGGCGTTTATTCAGCTAACCCGTTCAATTTTCAACACTTTGGTCGGATTTATATGAACCTGACGGTCGACGGGAAATGCATCTCGGGAAAGCCTCTATCTATGGACTTTGAACGAAATCAATACGCGAGGGCTTTTTTCGGCACAAATCTGGCCATGGGTCTGATTGGTAAAGACGCCGGGAATAACGTTGCTTATAGAGAGTTCAAGGACGGATATTGTCTATTTGGTTTTGACCTCTCGTCTAGTCTACTGGACGGCTCCCATTTTGAGCTAGCCACAAGCGGACCCTTGTCGATAGAACTCAAGTTTGCCGCTCCCACAACTA